>VOQK01042188.1:55072-68103 GCA_015052645.1 Benitochromis conjunctus | reverse complement strand
GATGTAAAAATCACAGTGGGCTTTGGCTATAAAAATGGATGACTGGGTGGATTTTTGAAGAAACAGAGAGTGAGAAGAGAGAAAAAAAAAACAACCCAGAAATGATCCAACCCAAAAGAACCAGACATTACTCAACACGCTATTTCAGGAAAGTACTATGATTTCTATCAGGGCTAAAAGGGCTTCATGAAAGAGCACAAAAACAGACGGATGGATAAAAAAAAATAACAGCAGGAGGAGACAGAGGAGGAAAGAAAAGGACAGGAATAGATGAAATGGGATTAGGTATTATGCTGGAGCTGAAATAATTAATTGAATAACTGAAGTCTAGCTCTTTTTATTATTATTATTATTATTCTGGGAACTTTTCATGTGTACAACCAAAGCAACACCATCTATGTAGAGATTTCCAGCGGGTCAGGTCAGACACACTAACGTCAAAGCATTTTTAATTTGCTTTACCAAACCCCTTAAATGTGAATTTTCACTTTTATGCCACTTCTTTGACAGTTGATTACATCAATAAGAGGGAGAAATAAGAACACAAAGTTTCAAACTGTACAGTCTCAAAAATGGATCCTGTAAAGCTTTTGAAAGAGAAAAATGGCCACTGAATACTGACAGTAAATAATCCGCCTACATGTACTCCTTCACTTAGGAGCTGTAAAGTGATGTGAGGTGCTGGCTGTGAAAGTGAGTAAACCGTTCCACCCCCACTGTGGCTCAAAGGACAGCTCCAACAGGTGGACAAGAGAACAATACAACAAAGGAGGAGGCAGGGACGACATCATCGCTACCTTGGTCACGCAATGTGCACAAAAGAGAATATGGACATACCCAAAACCACATACGCAAATAAATTACTATAAGACTAAGACTCTTTATGTGGGATTGATAAAAACTACGTCATGCTAGCCAACTTGTCAGTGAACGAGATTCAGACAGGAGATACGTGTCCTGTGTGCAGACTGGAGAATGAGGGTACTGGGAATTTTGTCAGGGTGTAATGTTGCACAGACAGGTTGCGGTTGCTTGTTGAATCATAAGCCAGGCAGTTTACATGTGATGCCTGCCAAGTTTAAACCTTAAAAGCAACTCAAATTTTAACTATTTTAATCACAGGTGAATGGATATGTTGGTATTATTAAAGCTTACTTGTGTATGGGTATGTGCATTAAGATGCTTTAGGTAGCTGTTATTATTCCCTATATACATAATGGCTGTAAAATCCCAAATGAATCCTTTTGCATCCAAAATACACTGAAGAAAATGTGTCAGCTGATCAAAATCAAGTCTTTCTACTATTATTTACCCTCGTGGATCCAGAGGGAAAAAACATCTTATAATAACCAATACTTTTTAAGCCATCTATTGATTTGTTTAACTCTGAAATTTAAAGTGTCAAATTATCCTGAACTGAGTTGAATTGTGTAAGTTATTCTACACACACGAGGAGGACTTTGTCATGCATTTCATCACTTTAGGAAGAAGCTGCTTTACAGTCAGTATGAACAGAGGGAACAGTCTGTAGGGTCCTTGCATAACATTTAGAAAACCCTTGTTAAATAATGACACCCGTAAAGTGAACTGGAGTCAACACAAGACTATATACTATTAAAGACACTGAAAAACTAGCACATACACTGCATACCTGAGTAGAAGGCACAAGAAAACCAAAGTTACTTTGGATCTAATGAAGCCACCAACAGCAAATACGCACAATAATGGAAAAGATGCAGCAAGGAAAAGGGAAACTATGACACATTAGCACTAATATAAAGACCAAAACCTGGTTTTGGAAACACTATACTTGGGCTAGCGTCCTGCTGCTGACCCCGCCTGCCATCTCAAGCAGTCCACAAATGAGACGTCTCTGAGAGTCGCTGGACCTATTTTGGAGGGAAATAAAGCTACACAAGCACAGCCCCTGTTTATGTAAGGATGGTAATGTGTTTCAGATTATAGGCGGTTGTATGGAAATTCTTGTGGTGAGACTGGACTTTTCACTGCTGGATTGCAGGGGAGCAGGACGATGAGGCATTTCTCAAAGAGCCTTCTATGAATCTGTCAGCTCGGCGAAGGTTCGTTTTCTTAGTAAGAAATCTTACCAGCACGATAGGCGGTCCGAGGGAATGAAGCGCCTTTGGAGTTTGCAATAAAGAACAAACAGTTTTCGTTAATGTTTAGCTACTGCAACATAAAAGAAACCGATGTTAATCGCACAACGAGCCCGTCATCTCCCTCAGATCTTGTACCATTAACGCCAAGATTGTAACTGACGTCATACTCCATTTCTGCCCCTGCTGGCCCTCCACGTCCAGAAGCACACTATCTTAGCGTTCATCTATAGACATGTCTCTTCCATTGACTGAAAAACCACTGGGAGGAAAGAACTTTAATAAGCGGGTTGGGATTAAATATTCTTACAGTCATCTGCTGCACACTATCACTGTTTTCATCTTTGCTGTGGGCCTGGAGAGGATGTCAGCCAGTACTGTGTTGTGCACATGGACTTTGGTTTTATTGCAGAGGAATGAACAAAGGCACAAAAGCAGCAAATAAAGAGGGATTTAGTTGAGGAAAGGCCTTAAGCTTAATATGTTCCAGATGCCAATGCATTTAAATTAAGAAACCCCCCCCCCCAAAAAAAGAAAAAAAACAAAACAAAATTATGACATATAAACATGTCTCCAGTCTCACTGGTCCTCTAAGACCATATCTTACAGGAGCAGGAGACACTAGGTTTCCTATGCTAGGTTTGATCCCTTATTTCATTTTGCAGCACAAAAACAGAGATGGTTGTCTCATTTAGCATCACCCCTCTTCTCATGTACCTGCAGTTGGAGCAGTTAAAACAGGAGGACCATTGTTCCTTTTACAGCGTTTGAAAGTAATTTACCAAGCAATTCTATGTTTAAATACAGGAAATGCCGCAATGGAGTGACAACTGTAACCTAGCTATGCTACACTGTCTAAGCTACCTGAGAACATGTGTACAGTATATGCCCGTCTGCACACAAAATTCTTCACTGAGCTGGGAAGAGGCTGCAGGAATCAATGAAATGTGAGGAGCAAAGGCCGGGGAAATGCCAGCTTTCCTGCTTTGTTGGCCTGCGCCACATTATTGTAGACTTCCTGCTCAAAGTCCTGTTTAACTCCTCATGGATAAGTTCAAGGGTCAAATCACTCAGAGCAGTCAAACAAACAGAAGCCTTCAGACGTTTAGAACAATATTTTGCTTGTGTAGAAGTCCTGATAATACTATCATACTTAGCCCAGTAGAAAAAAAACACCCACAAAGACGGTAAAACAGCCGATTTACCGTCATGCTCCTCTCATCCAATTTTCATTCATCTGCACATGAATTAAAAACCTGCCCTCATCTGTTGGTGTGATGATCTGGAAGATCAGACCCTTTTTTTATAAGACTGATGTAAAATAGAAATGCTCCCATTTTTATTTGGGAAACACACAGGGGTTCAGACAATGCTGCCTTTTAAAGACATTTAGTGGCAGTGGAGGAACATACATAAGAGCTGTAAGTACTCAAGATGTCAGATCTAAAGGATACAGGGATCACTAAATACTGCCATAAACGTTTTGCCCATATTTTCCTTTATTTAGTCACTTCAAGGTATAAAAGCACGTTTATTGTCATCAGTTATCGTGAGTTTAAATGAGGGGAGATAACTTACAGTTATAAAAATAATCATATATAGGCTCTGCTGAACAGTTCTGAGAATATCTGCTTAATGCTGATGTGCAAAGTTCTCAAGAGCATACAGCTATCTGGCATGATCGTCCTACCATCTCTACAAAAAGACTTTGGGCAACTGCTGGGCTCTATTTTGAGACTGGGAGGCTCTCTGGAACAGGCCACACAGTTCAACCTCAAGTCAAACAAAGTAAATGTCAACTTGAACAACCATTTCTGGCCACAGCAAGGGAACACAAGCAATCTTTTCCAAATCATGCCTTACATGCATGCAGCCACCGGGGAACTTGATTACCTTCCCACCATGGCAGGCATTTAACAACACTAGCAGAAATCCCATATAGAGCGGAGTAATTGAGTCGGTTAGTCAAACTCGGCCAACTGGGGAGTCACTAAATGAGGACTGGCTCCACACCAAAGCCTGGCTTTTGACCCACTTTAAATAAAAATATTTGGGGATTTTCACAACTTTTGGAAGAGTGAACAATGTGAGCTTCTCAGTAAGCGCACCTGATGAGCCACCTGGAAAACATTGTGTTTGCTCTTCCAGCACCCGTAAATGCATTCGGCTTAGTGGCTCTGAAGCTAAATTTCAGTGTGTTATACTATATTATGTCGCTCAGCTCCCACACACGGTGTAAAACACACCCGTGAGAGATGTGCAGCACTGCTCACTTTGGATGAGAGAACTGGAGACAGCCTAAACACACTCACACATGTGTCCACGAATGCATGCATGCACCCTCAAACTAGGGGAAAAGGAGCAAAAAGGACGCACTCCTGGCTGGTCACACCCTCTACAAATAACAATCTGCACACGCCACCTCCGGACCGAGCTGTCTAGCTGGAGGGAAAACAAACAGACAGAAAATAGGACAGAGTCGGGAAAAAGAGCCCGGTGCTGTCTGGATCCTTGTAGGTTTCTGGCCTGTCTGCCAAGGCTACTGTTCACACCACAGAAGCTGATCTCATTTTAAAAGTATGTTAGTAAAAGCTTTGTTAACGACAACAGCAATGTCCTCTATAAACATGTACACTTGTGCATCTGGCACTCTCTCCTCTCAGACACCTTTAATGTATCGTAAACAGCAAACTGTGCACTAAAACAAGATCAGTCCAAGTGCATTTAACAACAAATCACAAACAATCACACTTCTGATTCCTGATTTCAATATATTCCCTAAATATATTCCCTCTAATGATGGTGTTTAAGTAACTGCCTAAAAGCCCCAGTTTTCCAAGCATGGATTTAAGCTTGAATACTGGCACATTATAACAAATGTTTATGCGGAGTAAAACAAGCTGGCAGAAGGTACTAAGAGGGAGAAGAAAGACTTTAAGGTACCACTAATACTTTGCACCAAGTGATTCCTGAAATCAGCAGGCTGCATTCCACTTCTTTGAAGCAGGTAGATGCATCTAACAGTTCTCGTCATTATCACCAGCCCCACCCTGCACGGGCGGAAAAGGAATCACAAACATTTTGGTGTGGTCCACATTCCTGAGTATCTCGCTCTGCTTGGTCATATAAGGAAAACCACACAGTCAACTGACTGCCAGTAGAAAAAGACCTTGGAAAGTGCAACCTTAAAGTCCTCCAAATATTTACTCTACAAGTCACTGCTGGCAGTATGTCTACTAATAACTGAACTTGTATGTTGTTTAATGGAGACCTTCACATGCACAGCAGCAAAACACTTTTCGCTCACTACACTACAGATGACAGGTTAAACAATGAGGGATACAGTGGCTCTGTTATACATTCCCTAAGAAGGAAGGAAGGACGCTGTAAGTCAAAACAAAGCTGCTTTAAGTGATCACTTTAATTCTTGATGAAACAGTTCACCGCTAATGTAAGCGGTCTCTTCAAGATGACAAAGGCAACATCAAGACTCAGGAGCTCACTAAATAGTTTGATGAGGATGATGTAGTCTATGGCCTTCACTGTCAACAGGTTACAAACCCTCAAACCATTCTTTGGATATTTTAGGCTTAAATGATAGATGCTGGTCTCATTATCATCATCAAATGAGGAATATCTTTTGGATTGTGATTCCCGCACTTGGAAAATCAATCTTAGTGAGTACGGACATTGTCAGGATGCCATATTGTGACCCAATAACGACCAAGACACTTTAGTTGGTCAAGTTTGTCACATCAGTACAAATTGAAATGTTACCTCTTTGTGTTATTTTGTAACTCATTTTAAAGCCTTTTTCCTGTCTTCAGATCCTTTGTTGTTTTTCGACCATTAGATGTTTTTCCCCTGAGCATCAATAAAGTCTTATCTTGATGTGACTCACACTATACAGACAAAAGTGTTGGTCCATTTATACATTACAGAAATTTTTAAATACATCTCATCATGATGTCTGAATCTATAGGCATTAATATGGAGTTGGTCCAAGCTTTGTAGCTATAACAGCAGACACTGTTGGACAAGAGACCCTGGCTTCAAACTGTGGTCTAGTTCATTCCAAAGATGTTGGATGGGGTTGAGGTCGGTGCTATGCATGGGCCACTCAAGTTCTTCCACACCAAACTCATCCATCATGATCATGATGCAACGATCCTCAAACTGCATAGAATTGGCCAAAATGTCATTGTAATCTGAAGCTGAAACAAAACTCCAGAAAAACAACCCCATAGCATCGGCCCTCCTCCACCAAACCTGAAGTGTGGCACAGTTGGAGAGGTAATGTTCTCCTGGTATTCTCCAAACCCAGTCTCATCCATCAGTTTGCCAGATAGATAAACATGAGTTGTCTCTCCACAGAACACATTTCCACTACTCCAAAGTCCAGTGGTGCTTTACAGCATTCCATCCTGCACTTGGCATTGTGTTTGGTGACGTAAGGCGTGCATGCTGCTCCTCAACCATGGAAACCCATGTCGTGAAGTTCCTGGCACGCAGTTTTTGTGCTGATGTTCATGCCAGAAGAGGTTCAAACCTTTGAAGCTACTGAGTCAGCAATGTCTTGGTGACTTTTACACACCATGTGACTCAGCACAGCAACTTTATGTGGTCTGATAGTATGTCGGTCCCAAAGACTTCCACTTTGAAATCACACTGCTTACAGTTCACAAAATGACTCATTGCAGCACTCAAATCCAAACAAAAACAGGTGAGCTCTTTAGCATCAGCTCACTCTTTCACAAATATTTGTAAAGGCAGAATGTGTGGCTAAGGGCTACATTTTATACACCTGCACCTGCTAGTTTTGAATTGTGCAACCTAAGCTAACACACAGTTCTGACACTGACGTTTTTTTCATCCCTTTTCAATTTGTTTTTGCATTTGACCATTTATGGACCATGTTTCTTCACATCCCAGCTTACTGCCTATACGATTATTAATTCTTCCAGCTGGGAATTTACATTTATTGAAGCACAATTTTAATATATTTGCACTTTAAGTATTTGTGTTTTGCTACTGCCTATATCTACTCCTCAATATTTTGAATGCAAATATTGTACTTATTAGCACTCCTCACCATGTAATTTAAAGCTTTTGTTTTTGATGCAAATCTAATAAGTTGTGCTGCACCATTACAGCTCAAGCTACCCAGTAGTATAAAACCAATTAAACCAGTCATCTCCAGGTCCAATATTTAACCGACAAACACAGTAATCAATCAATTTTTATGATCTAATAATATAATGTGCATGATTTTACCAAACTTTAACTTCAGGTTTTTTGAGTATACTATTCTAAAAACTTTTAGAATAACTTAAATAAAGTGTCTAACTTCTTTGTTTTACTACTTTATAAAACAGTTTGTAAATACAAAATCAGTTTCAGGCTCTTGTTCAGTACCACTTTCCATGCATTACATTTGTATTAGCCCAAAGGGCTAAACATGTATTGCAAAATTGTACCCAGTGTTTCCTATGCAGCATTTTTCTGATAAAATATTCAGATTTTCTGTGTGCCCCCCTGCCTTGTTCTTAGGTCCCCATGTGCCACACCATTAAAAAACACACCAACACACCAAGACCTCACTCCAAACTGACATTGGGGATCAGCTTGCACTTTCATCACAGATGGCAGAGGTGAGGAAAGGAGATGGAGAAACTGAACTCCAAGCCACAGCGCCCATCTGAAACGTAATGTTACCCCCACGCTGCAACGCATGCCTGACATCATGCTTGACACAGAGCCACTGACAACACAGCTGATAGAAACCGTTCTGGAGGAGAATCCGTTCAAACCGTGCAGGAGGTGTGTGTGTGTGTGTGTGTGTGTGTGCGTGTAGGCTGGGTGGAGTTTGACTCAAAATATTTCAAAGGGAATTACCGGTTTGATCAGAAAGCACGCAAAGGTGTGAGAAGGGCGACAGCTACCAAACACTTCAAACAAACTGCCTATTGTCCCGTCCCATCGTTCACACGTGAAAGTTACGTATCAAACACAGGTGATGGCGGGGCTTATGGTAGCTTGACAGGCTTCATTCAGTTAGAATGAGCTTGTAGCACCTGTTGAATGACAAGTAGCAAACATTTTGGCTAAAAATGCTGTACCGTGTTCGCTCTGAATCTCCACGCTTCCACGCGTGAGCGCTTATTAGACACTCCTGCAGATTTACAAAGGTGAATGACCGCAGCCGTGCAGGCTTACCTGAGTTTTAGGTTAGCCATGAATTCTTCCATAGACACGTTGTCCAAAAGCACAAAGTCTGCTTTTCCAAACTCCAGGCTCTCGTGTTCTGCCATACTGTTATTTCTTCTTCTTCTTACTGAAACTCCTGGAAAATAAAATGTATCAACAAGTTGCTCTGAAGTGCCGACAAACGGCGGACATTGGCGAAGTTCCCCGACTGCCTCGTCTAATTTAATGTGCAGCTTTTTTCGGTGCTCATTTTTTCTTTTTTTTTTTTGTGGTCAAATTGTAATTTTAGTCATGTTTAATTGAGGTCGGAAATTCGCCTTTTAAAATCCAGTAGCTGCAAATTCTGAACGTTTCAAAGCGCCGTTTCCCTTCAGGAGCTCCGCTTTTCTTTAAACAGCTAGGAATTATTCCAAAATATCCTCATGTCCATACAAAGTTTGGTCTTTGAAAGGTACCGTCCCGTTACACCGTGCGCCAGCTCCGCCCGTCCCTCCGTCCTTTTTCCTGGAGTTTCTCTCCTGTCCCCCCCCGAACGACCATGCACCAATAGGATTGAAGCGTCCTCTTCTAAGCCCCGCCCCGTGGAGAGGTGTTGGTCATGGCAGCGCTGTGTAACTTGAAAAGCATTGCAAATATTTCTGTAGACCACCGCTCCACCAGTTTCTGATACATATTTCAGCAATGACGGCGCCACCTCTAAGTTGTTAAACACTCGGAGGAAAACCATAATGTTTTTGGCCTCACTTTAATGATGCCCTCTTTTACCATAAAAGGGAAAACTGGGTCTCAGTAAGATTTTCTCAAGTTAATATGAATGAAAAGCAGCCGTACAGTTATGTAGTCTGAGCGTCATTCACCGGATTCATTACCAGATAAGCGGTGATAAATAAAACATCCTTTTTTTTTCAGGCTTTCCCTCCGATGCTGTACCTTAATGTTGCCTCCTGAATGAACCCTGAAAAACAAGCTGAACACTTCAAGTGCCGCCGGCTTCTCACCAGGCTTACTCTGATGTTAATGCGCCACCTTGTGTAAAACAGACGTAAATGGCTTTTCTTGACGCTCATGACCGAAAACTCCCTGTAAACCCTGACAAACAGCAGTGCTGCTCTTGTCGTATTCACTTACGTGCTTATGTTGTAAAATATAATCTTTTTTGTGATTTATTTTACCAAGCAGTACTTAATTTTATTCATTTTTAAAATAAGTTTTGTGCATTTTATTGCATTTAGTGTACATTTCAGTGTGAATTCGTCCGCCTATTTTTTCATAATAATATTATTTAAATGAAATTGCATTTTTTCAGTAAACGCTTCCCTTGTTTTTTAATCAGTTCTAAATTATTATGGTTATTGGCCAGGTCTCATTGAGATTAAAATCTCAAACGGCATTTGAACCTGAATAAATTAAAGATTACAAAAATTACATTTGTTCTGTCATTAAAATGCATCACAAATCAATGAATGTAGGACATAAATGACTGGATGACGTTTTATTTCCTACTTCTAGATTCAGAAAAAACTGAGATGAATTATATCATTATATTTGGCCCTAAAATCCTTGGTCTCCAACAGCGCTATGGAGAATCTTGGAGTCATTTTTGACCAGTATATGTTCTTTAACACGCACATATAAAAAATATGTAGAACAGCTTTATTTCATCTGTACAATATTATTAAAATTACAATTATCCTTCCTCAGTGATGCTGAAAAACTAGTTCACGCATTTATTACTTCTACTCTGGACTATTCCTATTTTTTAATATCAAGTTGTTCCGAAAGTTCCCTGAAAAGCCTCCAATTAATTGAAAACGCTGCAGTGGGGACAGCAGCAGGAACTGCAAAGAGAGACTATATTTCCTCTATATTGGCGTCTCTTTGCTGGCTCCCTGTTAAATGTTCCTCCTCATATACAAAGCCTTGAATAATATGAATAATGAATAATATATCTTAAAGAGTCCATAATATGATATTACCCTAACGGAGCACTTCGCTCTCAGGCCTACTTGTGGTTCCCAGAATTTCTGAAAGTAGAACGGGAGGCAGAGCCTTCAGCTGTCAGCTCTTTGCCTGTGGATTTGGGAGACAGACATACTCTCCACTTTTAAGATTAGACTCATAACTTTCCTTTTTGATAAAGCTTATAAATAGGGCTGGATCAGGTGACTCAAGCATCACTCTGTTATGCTGTTGTAGGCACAGGCTGCTGGAAGACTTCCTGTACCAGACAGCACATTTCTACTCTCCTCACCACTTTGTATTATGGTTACTGCTTCTGCTATTACTGCTGCACTTCATTACATTTTGCCTGCTCTGTCTCTCATCCTCTGACTCCTTATGCGCCCCTTTTTCTCTTTCCTCCCGCCCTCACAGCAGATGGCTCGCCCTCCCTTAGACTGGTTCTACTGAAGGCTTCTCCCTGTTGAGAGGAAGTTTTTCTTCCCACTGTCACCTAGTTCTTGTTTGGATTTCTTACCGAATAAAGGGCCTTGCTGAGTTTTGAGGCTTTATAAATAAAACTGAATTGAAAGTGAATTTTAAATTAATGTGTGAATTACAGTAATGGTGGATTTAGACAATAACATCATTCTTAAGTCTTTTTAATATTGATATTTCCATTTAAGCATTTAAGCAGACATTTAATACTTCGGGCACTTAGCTGGCACTTCGGAGTAGTTAGTACAGTGGAACTGGTTGATTTAGCATGAGTTAGCATGAGCAAAAATAATGAAATAAATGACAATAACAGTGATTTGTTGACAGAACGAACAAACCGTTCCTTATCTCTTCTTTGCTAAAATACAAAAACAAATAAAAGTGATACACTACATCAAAGAGCACCATTTTAAAAATCAGAGATGTATATTATTTACTTTGTAAAAGCAGCGAGCCTCCAAATGTAATAGTCATGGATGCAGCGTTGGCCCAGGAGTTACCACAGTTGTGGGTAACATAGACTGAAGCCCCTCTGCGGAGAAATGTCATGTATGTAGATGTGCTTCCAACACTGTAGGAACGGGGAACGTGTGCACGAGAAACAGCCACCCAGTAACCATTTATCACTAGCCACAGATCAGTTTTAAGGCCCTTGATGGTTGTCTGAGTGGAGAAGAAGAACTGGTAGATTCCTTTGACGGGAGCCCTGAACACGCCGGTCCTCCTGTCGAAGGCTCGGCCCACATTCACCAGCACCTTGCTGTACTTGATCCTGTTCATTTTGCCATTGATTTGAGCAGGGTAAGACGCAAAGAAGTGGATCTTTTTAGAAGACACTGAAGTAAGAGAAGATAATCTTATTAGTAGTATTATTAGAACGACTGATGCCAACAGATGTCATCATATGTCACATTGAGAAACTAGTTCTGGGGCACATTGTAGCCTGTCTCCCCCCCCAGATCCACTGAAGACGCCATAGCCATTGCTCTCCATACAGCACTGAGTCACCTGGAGCAACAGGGGAGCTATGTCAGAATGCTCTTCATTGACTTTAGCTCAGCCATTAACACAATAATACCAAACATTTTGATTCCCAAGTTAGCCAACCGCCACTCCCACGTGCTCTTGGATAAAGGATTTTTTGGTCAACAGACCCAACGGGTGAAACTAGGCCCCTACCTCTCTACCCCTCGCACTCCCAGTACTGGCTCTCCCCGGGGCTGTGTACTAAGCCCACTACTCTACTCCCTCTACACATCTGACTGCAGTCCCGCCCTCCCAGAGAACATCATTGTCAAATTTGCTGATGACAGCGCTAGTCAAGACGGCCCAGCAGCGGCTACACTTCCTAAGGGTGCTTATGAAGGAGCAACTAAACACCCAGGGTTAAAGGGTTGCATCACAATTGACAAAGAAAGGCTATCATCAAACAGAGAAGAATAAAAGTCCCAGACATCCAAGGCCTTCCATCCCTTCAGCATAAATGTTAGTATGACACAAACTTTACTTACTCCTGTTTGTCTTGCATCTCCAGTTAATCTTATCTCTGCTCACACAGGACTGGTTTCTCCTGCATCGCCCGCATACAAGCGTGTTGACGTCTGAGAACACACATTCAGAAATATTCAGTCTTCTAAAAAGCAGGAATTAGACTGCTCCAAAAGGTATACATTTGCAGCAATCAAGATAAATCTGGATTGTGGGTGAAAGTGGATGTTTATTTTCTTAATTTTTCAAGAAATGTTTAAAAACGACAGAATCCCAAAGCTGAATGCTCCCACAAATGTGCACAATATTAATAGATTTTTCATTCATACCTGCACAGTAAGCCAAATAACAGGACAATGGCTTAGTGAACTGATAGACATAGTAGTTGCCCGGGCACTTCTTGACCTTGATGGGGGTGGAACGGAAAGCACAGCATTTTTTTTTCCAGTGGCCGCAGACATTGCGGGTCACAATGCCATCCCTCCTCCTTGGATGAGGCCCGGACAGCCACAGCGGGGAGTTGGTGCCACATTTGTTCTCAGGGACGCACCTCTCAGGCATCTGCAGACTTTTACCCTTGTAGAAAAGACGGTACCACCCTCCAACAGAAGATGAAAAATTGGTTCTTTTTTGAAATGTCATTGTTACTTTTAGTGAATTATCTACGTGCTCCATATAAAGAAAGTGCAGTCCGTTACCTTTCCAGTCTACTTGCCGATCACACATCTTCAACTTGGTGGTGGTGTTGGTGGCGCGCCAGGTCTGATCTAGGACCGTGTAGTG
>VOQK01042188.1:42361-55052 GCA_015052645.1 Benitochromis conjunctus | reverse complement strand
CCACAGAGGACTGAAAGTTATCATCCTCTGTATCATTTGGACTGTAAGTGAGGATGTGTGTTCCTGCTTGAGAAGAGAGATTCACAAACTGAGCAGAGTGCAGCGCAAATTGAATTAAGAGTGCATGTTGAAAATAGTTTTATTTCGAGTAAAGAATGCAGATTATTGTATTCACTGACCTACTTTCTTCTGAGCTGTTTTCTGATGACTTAATATATGCATCTGCACATGAAAAAAATAACACATTCAGTAGCTGGTGTTCAGTATGGAGACAGATTGTAAGGAGTTATATAGAGGCTACCTGAGTCAGAGCGTTCTGCTGCTGCTGAAGTGTTGTTTGTTCACACTTCAGGCTCTCCATCTCCTGCAATAGTGAGCATTTTTAGAAAGAGTGACATGCTGCAGTGTCATTGACAGATACAAAATAATAATAATCCATATTTATAGGGATTTAAATAATAATAATTTATAATGCCACTGGAAGTTACCTATACCTATGTCACTATAGAAACAAGAAGTAAAAGAGAAGAAATGAATGAATGTGTATGTATGTGTGTACATGTACATGCATATCTATATATGAGTATGTATACTGTATATACAGTACTCTCGTAAAAGGCTGATTTGGATTTGTGGATTCGTGGGGAGAAGGCTGGATTGCTGGAGCTGTGTATGATTTATTAATTTATTTATTTTGTGCTTTAATAAAAGCTTTAATGTAATGGCCGTAGCTCAGGAGGTAGTGCAGGTAGTCTACAAATCTTAAGGTTGGTGGTTTAATCCTTGGCTGCTCTGGTGTGTGTGCCAAAGTACCCTTGGACAAGATCATTAGCCTCAAGAAAAGCACGCTATAAGAACCACTCCATTTACAGTTAAAAAAAACCCAAAACCCACTGCATTTAATTTTAAGGTAAATTCTAGTATTTTCCATCTAAACGTCTGAAAAATTAAGTAAAAAATAAAAATTGATTTTAACACCAAAAAATGGAAAGAAGTATTTGAAGCAACATTTCCACCATGACTTAATCAATGCAAAACTGACAGTAGATATAATTCAAAGAATGTTTTTTTTTAATGAACTGGAAAATATTGTAGCTTTTATATAATCAAATGTTTTTGGCCTACAAGGACCCTTGGCTAAGATGAAGGCCTGATGTTCTTCAAAAATAAATAAGATTTAACGAATAGTGAATAATTAACTTGCCTATTTTCTTAATTTATCAATGAAGCGTCTGCTCTATAATATGAAAAAAGGTGAAAAACACAGGTCCCAAATTTCATAATTTAAAAAAAAAATGAAACATTATTTAACAGTCTGGTTAATCAGCAGACTTGTTGATTAATTTTGTTGCCCTAATTGGGTTAAAGCTCATTGCATCACCTTGAAAACAGCAGCAAGCTGCACAGCCAAAGGTTGATCTTCTATGCGCCAAAGTTTTAGCTCAGACTGGAAAAGAAGAAACAAAACTTTCTCAAACAACAAATTAAAGTAATTGATATTAAACATATTATGATGTTCTATTCTCTCTACGAGCTCAGTGTGACAAAAGCTCGGCACAGTTCTGTCTGTGCTAAATAACATCTGGGGAAAACTTTTGTTGCATAATATATGCTTTTTTTTTTGTTCCATCTGCCTTCTACCCATATAACATCAATGAACAAAGCTCATACTCACAGAATTTGTGTTCCCCGAGCAACCAACTGCACAAGATGACAATGCTACGAACATGGCCACAGCTAAGACGACCATCTGGGGATAACAACAGTTACACAATAGTTATGTAAAAGATGACATTTTAATGCTTTCTCATTTACTCGCTGAATAAATCCAGACAAAACGCTGTACAAATGTCAGTATTTATTGGAGAAACAAACAATTTATAACCACATGCTCAAGGCTTTGGTTTTATTTATTTTTTTTTATCACATACCATTAGTGCGAGATGTTGGAATTAATTGAGCAAAAATGCTTTTTAAAGGCTTAAAGTTTCTGACAGAAACACATTTAGATAGTGTTTATATTTATGCTATTTATACTAAAAGAAAAGGACAAAGAAAATAAAAATTACAAATCAATTCATGTAATTAAATATATTTAGATTTAATTAAATATGCAGACTTTGCTATGTTTGCTGCTTCTTTTCTTTAATTAAAAACAACTACAACTACAATAAATTAATAATTTGATTTGCAAGTTACTGAGTTCAGATTAAAAACATTACATAAAAACTGAAAAGTATAAAGAATAATGAAAAGAATGCCTCTAACACCACAATATCGTCACACAGTCAGTATTCAGCTACAGTTATATTGCAAAGAAATCTTACAATTCCACGAATATCAATAAAATGTACCTTGAACTATTCAGTCAACAGCCTGTGGTTATAACCCGAGTGTGTATAAAGCGGGCCATTAAAGTGCTGAAAGAATGAAAATGACAAAACATTAAATACATTTGGACGTCCATTTTCAGTGCAGTTAGATGCCTATAACTGTAACGCTACACTCACCTCTCATTTCATCGTGATGACAAACTGCACCACTGTCTGAACATGGCCTTTTATACTCATCAGCGGGTGACTCGCTTCAGTTTAAACAAAGGAGAAAATTCAGTTTAACGGCATCTAAAGGTGCCATTTTTCACAGACTTGTTGCAAACGTAGACGTGAAATTTCTGTGGTGTTTGCAGTTTCTTCAGTTTGTCCTGTCAGCAGACAGTGGGTGACACTGTAAAAGTGGCTATTTTTTCATGATCTGACTCATTACTCCATACACAGATGGCCAAGGTGTCAAAAAGGTCCAAGTGACATTAATGTGAAGGCCGTGACTTTTCTGTTATTAACATTAAAGTTATCTGGCAAGTGAACAAGTGAAGAGTACCTGCAGTAAACACGCATATGCGACACACCGTAAGACAGCTTTGAGCTTTAAGATGAAGAATGAACTACTTACTATGAGCTCAACTGGAAGCGTGAGGTGGAGCTAATGTGACTTGAAACTGTTGCGTTGTGGTGAACGTGTTATTCTTCCAAAGGGAATAGGCTGTATTTTCTTTCAGTGGTGCACAGCATCAAATAGCATTTTATTAAATTACATTTTTGTACATTTAAAGATTTGATCAAAGCTTCTTATCAGCCAATCACACGAGAGCAACTCGATGCATTTTGGTCAAGAGAGCCTGCTGAAGTTCAAACTGATCATGAGAACGGGGAAGAAAGTTAATTTAAGTGACTTTGAACATAGCATGGTTGTTGATGCCAGACAAGATAGCCTGAGTATTTCAGAGGCTGGTGATATACTGAGAGTTTTACCACACAACTAGTGTTCGCTGATAAAGAGCTGAAAAGAGAGAAAATCCAGTAAGCAGACATTCTCTGAGTTAAAATATGTTATATATGATGTCAGAGGTCAGAGGAGAATAGCTGCTAGCTAAGCTAATAGACAGGGGACAGTAACTCAAATAATCACTCGTTACACAAGATATGCAGAACAGTATAACATGTTAAACCCTAAAGCAGGTGGACTAAACTTCTTTCACTTCTGTCAGCAAAGAACAGGAAACTGAAAAACGTTGCCTTTCTGCTGAAACTTTGGGATAGTGGTTCAGAATTTGGCCTGAACAACGTGAAAGCATGGATCCATCCTGCCTTGTATCAGCGGTTGTTCAGGCTGCTGCTGGTGGTGTGATGGTGTGGGGGATATTTCCTTGGTACACTTTGAGCCTCTTAGTACCAACTGACCATCGCAAAAAATGTCACAGACTACGTGGTCTTTATGACCACAGTGTACTCATCTTTGGATGGCTGCTTCCAACAGGATAACACACGGTGTCATAAAGCTCAGATGATCTAAAGGTGATGTCTCCAGCACTTTGTTAAATCTAAGCCATGGCGAATTAAGGCAGTTTGAGCAAGGTGTACCTAATTAAATGTCCAGTGACTGTATTGCAAACAGTGAACCCACTTCTTGTGTACACGCTTCCATGCAAACTAACTACAGGTGGATGTTCCTATAATCAAATAGACCACTAGAGGGTAACAGCAGCAATAGAAACTGAGCACCATTACCCCATCATTATTATTAATATAATGAGCCAGGAGTTATCGTTACTTGAAAGGAAAATGAGAAGGTGCTTGTGTTTTATTGTGGGCTGACTGAAAGTGGAGGAGAAGATTGTAGCTCCAGTCCAAATGAAAAGCACCCCATTGGCAGAGCAACCAGCGTGCTTTACTGCTGTTGAAATCACAATGAGTTTGTCATGATGAAAACATTTGGCATGTAAGTCTCTGCTGGCAGCCAGGGTGTTGACAGTGTTTCACACTGGCAGTTGTAATGTTGTGCTCTGCATATCTGTCTGCAGGTCACTGGGCCACAGGTCACAGAGGGATGTAACTGAGCTGAGGCAGGTTGCTTATCTTCCTTTTTAAAAAAATCACCAATTACCACTGCTTGGTCATTCATTAAAACTGAATCTGTCATGTTCCAGATGCTTAAATAACACTAATATTAACAAACCCAATGTCAAAAACCTTGGGATCCTGTGTAAAATGTGAATAAAAACAGAATCCAATGATGTGCAACTTTCATGAAACCATATGTTGTTCACCAATATTCACATTTCCTCTAAAGGCCACTTGAGGCTGAAATTCTTAACTTCAGTTTGCTACTAAGTGTTCTGGTCCATAGCTTACAGGAGTAAATCTATGTGTTATTAGAGGTGTGGGTTGCGAACCCACTCATTGGCTAACCACTTGTCAATCACAAGTCATCAGCCAATGAGCATATCCAACAACTATCCTTTCTAAAATAGAGTATGAGCAAGATTCGTGAAACTGACTTACGATTTTTATTCAATATAACCCAAAAATGAGTCATATTGACTAATGACTCATTATTAGCCCAGAGCTGAGAGGCAGACGAGAGTTCACTGGGATCAAGTCAGAGCGCAGTGTTCTAATTAGACTTCTATGGGAATAGCAGTCTATTTAGCAAATCGCCCCCTGATGGACATTTAAAAAAATGCAGGCTGATTACACTTTCGCATTTGCTTCAACTTTTCAGATCCACAGTCTATCCCCATCCTTATACTGCCTATGAGTCCAAATTGAGGCTTTTAAACAGTAGTACACAAAACCAATGGGAGCTGTCATGATATATATGAAGTCTATAACTGGACTCCACTGTTTCAATTTTTATATCTGACTGATTTGATTCAAACATTGCACACCTTTGGTACAAACAGATTATGCATAAGGGCACTTTGAGAATTCTTGTACACGCCAACATGCTGATGATGGACATAGTGTGCTTTGGCAGTGGTTGCTGTTGCTATGGAGAGTTTATCAGCCTTTTGTTTGCATGAGATAGAAGCTGAGCACTATTGGATTCTTTCCTCGGTGTATCTGTGTAAGCCTGCGCGTAAACACTCAGAGCTGCGGCTGCATTTAGATCAGCTGCTGGCCCGTATAAACCCAATACGGGACATAAAACAAGCCACCCACAGGACCTTTCATTCATCAAAAAACACAGATGGGCATCCCTGGAGTGAGCATGCCAACTCAAATATAACACCTGTACAGTATGTTAGGTCAGAAATGATTTATTATGAAGTTTAGTTTTTAGTTTTTAGTTCTGAAACTGTAATCAAATCTAATTTATCTGAACAACAAGTTATGCAAATGTACTTTACTGTGCTGTAAATGTACTATCTGTGATGGATGAGGTACAGGGTTTGAGAGATACTGTAAAACTAAATGGTTTTGTATGAGTGATTAAGTCCGATTCAGCAGTTTAATGATTCTTCAAATTTATTATATTATTATATTGTCCTCCCCTTTAAACATATTAGCATATTAGAGAAACATACAAGCAAACGTCTTGAATTTAAAATCACTTAAAGCACCATGTATGATCAACAAAAGGTAATTAAGTTTAGTACAAGTATTAATTTCACAAAATGCTCTCTTTGTGTTGTTTAGCAGTAGTAAAGTCAAACATTAAATGTTGTTGTATAGCTGCTATCACACAGCATCACGGGTTAGGGGCACTTTGGCAGTCATTATAAGAAAGACAGACTCCACCGCTGCATTCATCATCTGAGAACTTCCCAGACTGCAAGTTATCAAAAAGTGATGTTGGCTGATCTCCTGAGACAACTGGAGTGTGTCCTGTGCATGCTGCTGATACTGCTACGCTGCAGGTCCCAGTCCGAGCAACAGTGGCCCTCCTGGGAATCTTGTCTCTGCTTTTTGCAGATGATGTGGTTCTGTTAGCTTCAGTGATCAATGACCTGGGCAGTTTGCACTGGGACAGTTTTCATCCAGGTGTGGATCAGCTGGGATGAGAATTAGCACCTCCAAATCTGAAGCTATTGTTCTCAGCCTGAAAAGGCTGGAGTGTCTACTCCGGGTCAGGTACAAGTTTTGGCCCCAAGTGGAGCGTTTAAGTATCTTGGGGTTGCTTCATGCAGATGCTGTCTGTTGTGATGAAAAGAGAGCAGAGTGTGAAAGTGAAGCTGTGAGGTCTGCATTTCCACTCATGAGCTCTGGGTAGTGATTGAAAGAATGAGACTGCAGATGCAAACAGCGGAAATGATTTTCCTCCAAAGGGTGTCTGTGCTCAGCCTTAGAGACAGGGTGAGGAACTGAGCTGCTACTCCTCCACATCAAAAGGAGCCCGCTGAGGTGTTTCAGGCATGTAATGAGTGCCAAACCAGCACATGCTGGAAGAGATTACATCTCCGGGATGGATAGTTGTTTATTTATTTAAATTATTTTATCCAGGGGGTCAAAATTACCCTGATTGGGTTCATCATATAAATACAACACAAGTAATGTTTACTTGAAATTACTGATAATTAAGTGACGGCACAATCAAAGGATAAGAAATATGCTTGTAAGTGGTAATGTTGATTAAGTTGTATTAATGAAAAGTTTAGTTTTTGTTTCTAAAAAATATGCAAATTGATTATAACTTTACAAAGATTACATTAATTGCATAAATAATAACGCTTTGAGAAGAAATAAGGTTCTAAATTATTCATGGGGTTAATGAAAGGTCAACATTTAAGCCTCCTAATAGATGGTATCCCGGGTGATTTTTCAGAAAACTTGACCCCTGACCTTGACCTCGAGGTCGAGGTCACTCAAATTACAACACGTACGAGCTTTGTAGTAGATGGACCTATGGTATAAATCTTAAAATCCTACGTTGCCTCGTCCTCGAGTTATCACATTCACAAGCTTGGATGTCCATGCTACCCCATCAGCCTTTTACAGCTGAGGGGTAAAAAACTCAGTATTTCACTCTAGAATTTAGAGCAAGCATCTCTAAGTGACCTTTAAAGCACAAGCATTGCTAGCATGTTAAACGCACACTGCCGCTCACTCTCTTGAAACAGAAAGCGAGCAGAAGCCAGCTATTATTAGAACTCCCTTTAGGCTTTTATCCCTTGGCTGCATGAGTCTCACACTCCCCACATATCCAACAACCACAGGCCCACGTCTTAGTCTGTTTACCCCAACATGACCTCTGTCTTATTGGGCTCCGAGCCAGGAACTACTAAACCAGTGTGTTCCTTCTTGTCACTTCCTGGCAAAATAGTGGTGTAACTCTGTACCCTGAGGCAGTGAAAGCAGCCGAGTGGAAATAACTAGATATAAAGTTCTGATTGGTCACGTACGTGGTGAGACTTTTTGGTGCACGAGGGTCACATGGTGGACTGTCTACAGGGTAGAGTTACTGAACTTGACCTCATCTCCAGCTTTAGAGGAGACCCGGTGACACCGGGCAGCAAACTCTCTCTGCTTTGTTTCTTTCCCTAATCACTTCTCCTTTCATCCCCCACAGCTGCAATCAGCTGCACCGTCGGGACCATCCACTGATTGATATAATCACTTCTGTACGCTTAATTAACCGACTGCAGATGACATTAAAATAACAGAAGAGTAACACTTTAAACTCGGTTTGCTTTTTTATTGTCATTTGGATCGCATTTACAGTATTTACAATATTTCCAGCTGCAAAAAAGTGTAGCTATAAAAATAATTCTGTACATACTGTAGGATTAAGATGGATTTAAATCATTAAACAAACAAACAACAACCCCAAAAACAAAACATAATTGTTCATATGCAACACACGTGGACCCAGGCCATTGTTCTCATATGGCACATTATAACAAAAGACCTACGACTGCCCTTGCCTTATTGGATCACAAGATGGTAGAGAATTTAAACACGACATCTGATGAAGTTTAATAACGTTTGCCTCCATTGAACTGTCCGAAAGCATTAAACCTCCCACCAAGGCAGCCGAACGCTACTGTAGTTTACTGTGGTACATCAGAGAGAACTGTGTGTCCAGTAGAATAAATCATGTACTGCTCTTATTACTGCAATTAATGAAAGAGAGTGGATTACATTCAGCCTGGTCCACAAAAACTGATGTTAGTGGGAATACTGGGATTACATTTTTTTCTTAAGGTTGAAAATAACAAAAAAAAAAATAAAAAATCCATGCGCAAAAATTGCTCAGAGTCAAACATTTGTTCAAATTTACACACGAAACAGCATTACAGTACAGCAAAAATGTAACAATGTGCAACACGAGTATTAGTTTAAATACTTCAAGTATTTGAATAAAGTGATCCTTTGGGTGAAACTGCTGTGATAAGGCTGAACAACAGGCACTTCCTGTTAACCGAACACCTCCACATGTCCCTCATTAAACAGCTGTAAAAACTTTTAACAGATGAGAAAAGTCTTCAACAGCATTGCCGTATGAAATCACTCATTCTCTACGTTTTTAAAATCACCCACGACATGCTGCATTATCCCCGCCCGTCTGTCTCTTCCTCGAGAATGTCACCCCACACTCTCGACTGATACCGAGTGCAGTTCAGCAACACTGGAGCGACTTCACCAAAGTCTGAGCGGTGATTGTAATGCATCTCCTGTTAGTAGCCATTTCTGATGTGTGCATTTTCTCATGAAAAGGATAACGGATGCAGGAAGCATTAACGCGCTACTGCTAAAAAAAACAGGCTGAAATTAAAAAGGCCACTTATGTCTGCTCTAGTCTGGAGAGGATTCTCAGAGTGAAAAACAAAACAAAACCCAAAGTCTGGTTCCCATCTTGTTGGCAGAAGACGAAGACGTTTTCTGGGGGCTTCTTAGTATGGCACTGCCCAGAGGACGTTTTCACTTGGTCACCTTATAGCTGCTCAGATCCAGGGGCTCTTTGCTGGGTACACACCAGTCGTCTGCCTCTTGGCTCATTTTGTAGTTCTTCAGAGCAGTTTTGTTGTACACTGGCAGCCTTTCGATGGAGTCTGTGGACAGCGCCTGGAGGGACAAGACGACAGGATGTAATTACAAATGGCCTGTCTTACCTACACCGGTTCCACAGGTCTGCAGAGTTGGTTTTGTGTTTAACAAAAGGCATGGCACAGGGCAGCTTCTATTTGTTATGCGCTCCAGACTTTCAAACTGCTGGCTTCTTGTCACAGTTTCATGCATGATCACCCTGCCTGGCTCACCTTCAAGTAGATGACAGCGTCTGTGCCATAGCCCTCCATGGAGTAGAGCTGCAGGTCCCCCTGGAAGTACTTGGCGTAGAGACGAGAGATGGGCAGACCGTAGCCGAAGCCAGCCTGTACAGAGAGACGAGGGAGATCAAAGGTTTAAGAAGGCTTTGTTCTGTCACACTGCAAGCAGCACTGCTCAGCCATGAAACAAACAGATCTTTTGTCAAGTTTGTATTGTGACTGAAGGTCAATAGCTTTTTCAGAAAAAAAATATAAGTCCAGCGCTTTAAACTTTAAATGACTAAGTAAGCAATAAGATGCTGGGAGGCTATAAAGAAAGACAACCAAAGAGAATGTGGTGCTCATAACAGCACCCTTTAGACCTGCTGAATAAACAGTTTGTGTTGTTTGTGCAAAGCTGTTAATGATTGACTCCTTTCCCTTTACTTTTACTTACCAGTGGAGGCCGTTTGTGGTCTCCTATGGGTGGAGCGGGAGCAGTAGAGTACATGTAGCTGAAAAGGTTCTCGATCCTACGAAATGGGACACCGCCACCCTTGTCGCTCACCTACAGCACAGCACGGGCAGGGGGTAAAAATAGAGAATGATGTGAGGCGCTCGGACAGAGCTGAAGAGAGATGGGCCTGCCTGTCACGAACACTCGGCTTCAATTTAAGGGTGGAAGCCGAGTGGCCTATGTTCGTGTACACACTGTCATGACAAAGGTGTGGAGCAAGAGGCGGATGACCTGTATTTGTCAGAGGCTGCTGCAGGTACTGAAGCTGGAAAGCATAAATAAGACGAGTCTAATATCAAGTGCAGATCAACAAAAAGAGAAGTAACTTTCATTTAACTGACAAAGTGGAACTGTTAATATAAAAATGTCTTGGTTTATTATAGTATGTCACTTGTAGTCAAGCGAGTCGGGCACAAGAATCCTCGACAGTGTTTTGGTGACACGTGGACGTAAAGTCGAGATTTATAGGCTCTGTGAGTATGAATGCACACAGCCCATGGTGCTAATCTTATCAGAGCTCTGCGTGCCAGTAGGCACTGTGCTTAATTGAGGGAAAAAGTCATTACATAACATGTTTAGAGAAAGCGTTGGGTGGACATAACAAAAGGAGAAGTTTAGCTTTGAACTCAGATGCGCGCTTTGTGCGGGATATTCCTGTATTATTAATGCAATAAACACTAAATGGGTGCAACGACAACAATAAAAAGGATCAACGTGGTGAAATAATTTTGCCTTTACAAGCTTCATTAACCTTGCTTTATACGTGCTTGCTCACAAAAATAACACACCTACGCTCCTGTTGACTCCTACAGGCAATTTAAACCCTTTAATCCACCTGCTGTTAATATATTAGACCACTATGGGAGGAAACCCCTGAGAGTAATCTGCATGAATGCATGCAGACCAAGTTCACACCAAGGATTTTTCGCTTTCCCACCACATTAAAGATGTTGTCTGAATCCAGAGTCGGGCTGAACAGAGGTTCATATGCTGTGCAGATTTTAAAGCACTTTTAATCATTTAATTTTGAGGTGCTGTGGTACCTTTAAAATTTCTGGATTTACCAAATATATCCACAAGATCAGTCCAATTTGTACACCCGGGAAATCACACCATTCTTTTTTAAACATTGCAACTCACCTTAATCGTCAAATCTTCATCTCCAAGAGAGACCATGACTTTAATAGGTGGAAGGTTTTTGCTGCTCTCATGAGTCTCTATCGAAGCCCTCATAGCGTTCTAGAAAAAGGAATATTTAAGATGATGAGCAACATTTATTTTCAAGATGTTTAGGAGTACTGAGTCACATGCACGTATTCGAAACTGGCAGCAGCTGGGTCTCTTACCTTGAAGAGCTCAAACAGCATGTGATAAAGGTGAGATGGCACATAAACGATCGTTATTGGATGATTTGTCTTCTTCACTGCACGGAAGGAGAAAAAAAAAAAAAAAGTCTTTATTCCATCCACTTCATTTACAATTCATTATTCTAACCACTCATGGATGATTTCCATTAGTGGCAATTACTCTGCCTCACTCTGGTTTACGCTTTGTGAGGATGGAGAGGAAAAGGTCTGTGTGTCAATACCCCCCGATGTGGTCAGCGAGGCCCGCTCAGCCATCAAATCAGACTCTCTGCTATATTTGGAGCCCTCTCAGATCCATCATGCTCTCTTACATAAAACCACTCATACTGTGCATACATACTGGAGGCCCGGGGTCCATTTGTGCTTTACTGAAATCACTTCATTGCACTGCACTGACTTTTATCCTTCAGGATTTTTGCATGATTACCTTTAAAGATTTTTCACACCTGGGTAAATATAGCGCTACAGGGTCAATATGGGCTGTAGGACAGACGTCCAGAAGGCCTCAATTCTGAAACTTACGATTCATCTCCTGAAGTATCACATCAGGGGAACAGAGGTAGTACTGGTCACAAAGCATCTTGGCACTTGTGAAGGCATCTGTGAATATAAAGGGAGAGAATGTCACCAAAACCAAAAGGCCAAAACATTCAGATTCAGCCAGACTGTATATTTACCCTGGACTACATCTCCAACTTTACAGTGAGGATCAATGCTTCCAATGGTGTTTGGGTGAACCGGATTGGTGGTACCATCAAAAATCAGAGCTGTAGAAATAAGAGAGAAGTGTGCAATCTTCAGCTAACGGACCATTGAGATATATGGTTAACTAAACACATGTTAAACTACAGAAATACTGTACACGGCTTGGTTATGATGTCAAGATATATATCCATCTCTCTCTCAAAAGGGTCATTTTATGTTGACGCCAGCTCTATAATATAACTGTTATACTCTAGCAGAGCAGCTTTGCATGACTCGCAGCTCAAAATAATCCTTATTTATCTTATTATGAGCCTTGAAGCAACCCCTCAATCCATTTTGTATGAAACAAGTTTCATATTGAGCTTTATGAGTATGTTATGGGTACCTGGGACACCCACATATCCCCTTTTCTTTGATATCATAAAGACTCAAGAAGAGTTGAACTGAGACAAGTTGAGGAGCTTTTGTCACACAGTGATTACTTAAATCATATGGTGACCTCATTATTTGAAACATTGGCTGCGTTTACTACGTATGAGCATTTACCACCACGATAGTATATAAATGACAGGAAAT
>VOQK01042188.1:16850-27198 GCA_015052645.1 Benitochromis conjunctus | reverse complement strand
ATTTAAGATTTTTTTTTTAAAAAAAAAAAAAATACACAGCAACCAACTGTGTTTTTTTTATTATACGCGCAATTTATTTGCAGTGCTCACAGCTGATGCGTAGCTCTCCTTAAAGGAGACGCGTGTGCGCGCTTCTCTGGCAACATCAGCACCACAAAGAGCGATGCCCGTGGCCGCAGGCAAGCTTCAACTTCAGCTCCGTGCTCAACGCGGTCAGCAAAGTGTAGACTACATCTGTTGGCTAGTGGTTGTCAAATCTGCTCTCCTCACTATATATTGCTACTTAGGAGAGTTATGGAAAACAGTCAGTTCTGCACAGTCTTCTATATATTTTCACTGCAGGTATAACTATCCTCTTAAGACCCTGCGAAAATATTTAGGAATTTCAGGCATTTTTCAGACTGAAAATATGCAAGCTGTTCTCGCAAAGCCACGCTTTCTTTCTCTTTTCTGTTGGTGCTGAAGGGGGATGTGTGCTCACTGGATTGTAGATGTAGTCTGTGGAGCATTTGTGGCTGGGAAATAATAACAGTGCGCATCAGCTAAGTACAGACAAATGACAGAAGGAGGTGAAAAGGAAAACAAGACTTGCCCTTTTCTCGTGGAATAGAAACAATGGCATGTGGATGTAGCTGTTCTTCGAGGTTGGTTAATGTGTTCAAGTCAAATTTGTCACATTTTTTGCCTGACTATTTTGTGGATATAAAAGAACCCAAACTGAAAGGGTTTAAAATTTGAATGTGAAGCAAAGTAATGGACAAGCTAGCTGACCAAGCACCCGTGGTCGGATAGGCTATCTGTCCAACCTGGTACATAGATACAGATACTTGTGTTTAAGCTGGGTTGATATGACTCCTGCACATGAGATGGAAATGGCACAGTGGAAACCAAGAAAATGGAGATTTGTAAGCGGTGTTTGATTAAATTTGGAGAAAATGTTATTCTAACCAAGAGTTTTTGGTGCATAAACCATAAAAGTGAAAAATGAGGGAATGTGAAACTTGAACATGATCCAAGACTCGACTCTTATGTGTCTGTTTGCACCTCCAAATCTACCTCCTGGGGTGGAATTTATGGTATTGCGTTGTGTGTTTGTTTGTGTAGGTATTCAGCTGGCCTGAGTAAAAGGTTTATGGATATACAGCCTTTGCACACATGCTTGCATGGAGCACAAAACCTCCTCTGAAAACATACAAGGAACAGAAAAAAAACCTCTTAGTCTGATGGAGATCATGCAAACCCCTGATGACAGTACACAGATGCAGCATGTAGACAGCAGAAAAGCACCGTGCCCTCTGCGCAGGACCAACGCACAACCATGCCGGTCCTATAAAAATAATTTTAGTTTTGGTCCTTGTTTAATCAAAATGTTTTTCTATAGATTGCCATGAAAACTTTATCACAGGTGCGATTTGGTTCAGCCTCAAAGTGATTAGCTTTAGAGGTCAACAGCATCTGATTTTTAAATCATCATCCATAAGTTAAAATATGTGGTTAGTTTTCAATTAGGTCAAATCTCACATTTTTAACTTACCAACTCAAACGTCTGAGAAAGTATTGAGGAGGACAACTTGAAACTTCAATTTAATAACTCAAAATTTTGAGATAAAACCCCCAAATTTTGACGCATGGGTGCCAAAAACAACACAGATCTCTGTACCAACAAACTCTGGGAAGGATTTTTTTTTTAACGTCGAAAGATTGGAAAAAATTGCTAAATCTCCCATCATGTACTCACAATTCCATATCGAACTGGAATGAGAAAAACTGGGAGGCATCATCTTGATATTCCCATGAAAATGTTACAGACTAACTAAGAGTAACATGCTGACCATCTTTAGTCATTCGGGATGTGTTTGCATCAAATTATATTGTAGTTTGAAGTCGTTTGTCTTTCCTTTATGACAAACACAAAATGTTTTTGCACCGAGTGAATATTTAAAGGATTCTCTCAAGAGTGGGCAGTGGCATCGTGCTGAAAGGCAGTCGGGATTGTCCTCACGGGCCTCATAGCGACACAGGTGCACGAGGAGGAACGCGAACATTAGAGCATGAAGGAGGAGCGCCTAGACCATGAAAACCTTGAATACCTAATCACTCTTCTGGGACTAACATCCCTGATCCGAGTCATTATTTCACATGCTCAGAGAGCCTTAATAATTAGCACCATGCGCAATCTGTCAGTCACTGTCAGTGCCTCTGCAGTGGCCTATAAGAGGGGTCAATAGGTTACATTAAGAACACTTAACTTTAAGCTTCCCATCCTTCTACAGAGTCAGATCTTACCGGTCTCCAGACTTCAGTTGATTAGCACCACTTCAGCTTTCAGCCCACCCTTCTTGTCAGTTCCCAGGGGGGTCGCCATGAAGGGAGCTAATTTAAGTAAGTGAATCATAACTTTACCTGCTAATCACCAATCACATAACCACCGTACTGCTGTATCGTCCCTCATGGGTCCGGGCTTGTTTTGCTGTTTTTCTGCCCTCGTTAATCATGTTTTTTTCTCTCCGCACTTTAAATTGGATCGCGGCGAGCTCCTCCATGCTGGAAGCTGTTGTATAATGTACTTTGTTATTTGCTGATGAGTGTCGTTGATGCTGTTTTTTTTGGGAAACATGATGCGCTGTGAAGTGAGGTTAGAGTATGCCAGTGAGTTTACTCTCATGAGGAAATGGCCTCTCAGACAGATGTTGTTTTGAAAATTATTAGATTTATACCGAGGACACCGTCTACATCTAATATTACATGTGTTATTTTGGGGTTTGCTGTGTTTTATTTGATTGTGTTTAGACACACTTGAGGGGAAAGTGTGTGTCCCCTGCTCTGGGATAGAGCTTTCGTAGCGTGAGACACGCCCTTCAAGCGTTTGTTTCATTTCTGAATAATACAAAGTGTTTTTCAGGGGCGGCTGTTTGGTGCCGGCTGACTTTGAGGCTTGCTCTGTGAGTAACTCCTGTTTGTGTTTAAAGACAGTGTTTGTGTGTGTGTGTATTTGTGTGTGTGTGGAAGGAGTGGTTACTGACGCAATCACACTGAGAACATTGGCACCTTCCATTGCACAGAGGAAGTGTTTTTCTGTGCTGAATGAATTAACGTGCCGAGGCAAACGAGAATCACAGCTGAAGCAGTTGCCGTTTGCACGACCCGTTCAGGGTGCAAAATCTGAAAAATCCCATCCTTTGCAATACGCCGAGTCTTAAGAACAGATTTGCTCTGCAGGTCTAACATTTAACCCTTCTGGAAAAGAAGAAATGCTTTTCAAATCGTTGCCTCAGTATTGCAAAATAGAGAAACGCAGTAGATTATTAGGTCTCCTCAGCTCTGTGAGTGGCACATTTCGGCTACTCTGCTGATCACTGATGTTTTTTTTCCTACAAAGTGCGCATTAAGATTCTGACATGCAAACATAAATCTGCGTTTCTGTTATCATTAGAAGACACGATTCTCCTGATGTTAATTCAATTATGCAAAGCTAAAAGCTGCCACTCACATAAATGAATAAAATCAATGCAACTTTTATATTACACAACACACACACGCACACACACACTATATTATAGATGGACGCCCACATGACAAATAATGTAATTTGGTTGCTGCAAGTTTATAAATGTAATGCTTGTTGCAGCTAATGTAGTCTCATGCTGTTGGCCTGAATGAAAGATAAGGCGTGGGGAACAGAAGTCTGGTTAACTCACTTATTTCTGCTTCAAACTCCAAGTGAACTTAGTCATGTAACACATCATCATGGAGGCACAAAAGGACTTTTAGAAGGTTTTCTCACATATGAAGCAGTTCCCTTTAAGACCTGGAAAGGAGATATTGTGTAAGGTCAGTGGAGCTCCAATTAGGCGGGTAGCCCCTTTGCAGAAATCATGACATAAAAATACACAGAGCTTGTTTAGAGCAGCTTTAGGTAGGAAGTATTTTCTTCCTACTGTCTATATAAGGCACATACTCTTATTTACCAATGGGTCAACACAGTGGAGGGGTCTGCATGTTTTGATCTGCCACAGATTTTCTGCCAGATGCAGACACTTCGTGACAAAACCCTCCAATTTATACTTGGTACCACCACTAGGGGTACATTAGCTTGTGACCCTGAGGCGTGTAAGGCAACTGTGCTAACCAACTAGCTAAGACTACTGGTCAAATAATGCATTCTCACCAAGGAATTTACATAATCACGTTACGTCAGATGCTATTTGTGTTTCATCATTATGCATGAGGTATTTTATGGCCCAATTTTAGAGACTTACAAAATCCACTTCAGGAGGCTGGAGAGGTGACGTAAGTTCATCTGCTATGAGACTGTGGTTCACATTTCCTTTGGACCATTATGTTTTGGGCTTATTATGTGGGTTAGTTTAAGGCACTAAAGGCTCAGTCACAGTAGAGCACGGCAGGCTCATTAAGTCTAGAAAAATTCAGCAGTTGCCCGACGTTTGCCCGAGTTTTTTGCGGTTGCTGGTTTAGACTGACGGTGTCGCAAACCGTAGGCGACCATTTTCGATTACGCAATGACTGAATAGGTTGCAACCCCTCTTAGGCAGATTGCCAAACCATGATTTGCAACACACTGAAATCAATACTGACGACCGCAACTCATAGCATCTCTTTGCAACAAGTGACTCCACTCAACTGGTTATATTGTGGCTATATTGCAACATAAAAACAAGGTTGCCGAGCACCTGCGTCATTTCACAGTTAGACTGCTGCGCTGCAAGAACTACGTGACTTTTTGTAGAGGAAATTTTGAATTTCTGTTTCAAATCTGGCAGAACTCAAAATGTAAGTAGTCAATGTAAATTCAAACTGGCAACAGATTTACGACTTTTGCCAATTGATGACAGTTAATCTCAAACAGACTCAATGTAATGGCCAGCTTGACCCCATTCAATTACAACCTGATAGCAGACTGATAGGTGGCTGACTCTTATTGCTGTTATAATGCAAACGCGACGCATCACAGTTGCTTTGAAGACAGCAGCTGACTACAGGTGTTGACAGATCTGATCTCTGTCTCCAAAGAAACCGTTTCAAAGGCAGTGATTAGGTCATGTCACGGTCTACAACCACTGTTATATCATAAAAGCTGCTTGGTTAATGCTAGGTAAACACTGTGGTTTGGGTTAAAACACACCCCACTGAAAAACGTTAGGAGTTACAATCCCACTTTGCTGATGCTACAACCTGGTGTGTGCCACCAAAGAACTCCTTGTGTTTAACTGAGAGATGCAATGCAGAGTAATACAGTTGGTGGGTATAGAATACTTCCTTTGTGAAACTACTCAAGACAAGGATTGTGTGTGTGTGTGTTTTCTTTTTTGAGTGCTGTTTAACAGCAGGACACAAAAGAGAGTTCATTTGTATCTTGGATAGCTGTCTGTAGCTGCAGACTGAAGTAGTTGGAGATGGCTGGAGAGCAGAACAGGCAGGTTTAACGCACAGTGAGCTGAGCCCAGGTAATTGAAATGAACCGAAGTACACGAAGAATACAAAAGTAGGAACAAAAGCTGGCTCTAGCGTAAGTACCACATGAGAGACTAAAGGATCTGACAGCGAGTGAAATGAAGAGTGGGGTATGTATGCAGCTGTGTCTTAAAAGAAACCAATAGAGCTCAATGTTAGAACATTAGGAATACAAAGTGTTCTCTCATGTTAAAGTCATAGGCGGCATTGAGGTTTTTTAGTTCTTTAACAACTTCTAGCTCCTGACAGACAAGAGTAATAATTAACACCAACAGTCCTCGTCGTTAAACGCAAACACGTACTGTTTGGGTTTTTTAACATATGATTAACGCTGCTATTTTTATTGTGAGGATAGCTGGATGAGTCATTTTATTGTTCCATATAAATCTGTGTTGTTTTTCTTCCCTGAACCTCGCTGCCCCGCTGGACTGAGTCTGAGAGCTGTCAGCACGTTAAGCGTGACAATATGTAACAACACTGAGCAGTACACACCGTCTTCTTCGTACAAAGCACAACTGTCGTTATTGTCTTCTGCAAGCGAGGTCTTTCACGAGGCAGCTCTGACATGATAATGCACTGAAATAGTCAAAAACATGCAGAAAGATCGAAGCCATTCAAGCAAATAAAGGACAGAATGTAACACAAAGCGCAGAAAGTCGTGTTCTTGTTTTTTTTAAAAAGAAAAAAGGTGTCAAGAATTCGACTAAACCAAGTATGCAGGATTTTTTTAATGTCGTAAAGACCTTGGCCTCTTCAGCTTTCTGCTCTGACTGACAAGCTGCTTGTATTTAACCGCTGTGCTCCTTAGACTGGCTTTAAAAGCAGGATTTAATTTAAGATACTGTGTGCTTTATTTCCTCTCTTAGCCGAGTGTTTACTGTACATCGGCTGCATCAGGATGGCACAAACTGTTACTGCACGTCTGTCTTCTTCGTCGTGACGCTCGCACAGCCTGGATCGGCTTATTGCAGCTTCGACGATAGCGTTAATGATGCTCTCACCTCAGGGGATGTCACGGGGAGATGGGATTAACAACAACGAATAATTTTCTGACGAATTAGAATTAATTTGAGTGTCAGGTCAAAATGATGACGTAGAATTGATGTAAATGGATTGCATCACGGCTCAGAGGTCTGCTGGGATAATAAAGTGTTTATTACCCACTAAAAGAGGCAGTTATTTCCAAACTTTATTGGCCTTTGCTGTCATCTTGAATTAAGTCTTTGATCGATTCTTAATTTAAAAACATTGATTATTGCAGCTTTCTCTGGCTTTATTAAAGCCATTCCGTTCCACACTGTTAATGCGTATTTGATCAAACTCTGCCATCTCTTATAGCTGCGCCATTTAATCAAAAGGAAATTGTGGATTTATTTCAGTTAATTTCATTAGTTAAATGATAGCAGTTTTATGTAGTTTTATGGATGGCATTGTTAGAATAACAGTCTCAACCAGGTTATTTAGAAAGAGATACTACATTGCTGCAAAACAATAATAATAATAATAATACATTTTATTTGAGGGCGCCTTTCTAAAACCCAAGGTCACTTACAAAGAAAAAAAGATATGAATAAAACAGTAGCTTAGGACGAGATGCCCCTTACCAGAAAGAGAGCGGATGTTTAATAGACTGAATTTGATGCTGGCGTTACCGTGCCTGACAGTAGGCTTAGCCGACCTAACTAGGTGGGCCAGCACATTGTGGTCAACAGCCCGGTCAGTCTTGCGGGGAGGACGACGAGTTCTGGACCAGATGGACACTACTGAGTTAGTGTCATTGGTATTGAAGTTTTGCCGGAGCCCTCGTGGATGTACCTGCGGCGGGGCTTGAAAGCGATCTCTGGAAAGAGGTAAAGAGCCACAGGTGGAGAGACAGCCAGGCAAAAGCGGAGGTACAAAAGTTCTGTATCATAGTACTGAAGCAGAGCTGGGGACAGAGCCGGGTGATGAGCGATGGAAAATACAACCCAGGTGAGCACGGACCACACAGACACCCTGTGGATCCACATCTTAATCAGGGCCGGGTGCTGATTGTAGCCGGCTGGAAAAGGCCAGATGAGGGTAAAAGATCGAGCAGACAGCTGCAGCGCGAGCAGTAAAATCCCGCAAATGTTGCAAAAACAAATCAAGACAGGATTACGCTTTAAAACTAAAATAAAACGAGAATAAATCGGTGAGCAGCAGCAGCCAGACGCACCAGCGTTCACTCAGCCAACGTGACACAGCTAATAGAGAGAAACCCACAGCATTTGGGTGACCCCCGAGGACAAAATGTGGCACAAACAGTCATTGTGCATTGCATGCAAAGGTCTTGAGCATCCCCATTTCTTTATAGTTACTTTATAGTTACCTATAAATCATTTAAGCATAAAAAAGGCGCCTAACTCAAGGGATGAATTGTGTTATGTCTACACATAACAGACAACTTGGCAAAGAACCTAGCAGCCTGTCACAAAAACACACAGTTTGTTCCTATTCCTTTAGCTGAATCTATGAAAAATGCAAAACATAACACAGTTTGACAGGCATAAGATGCTATTTCTGCACCAGCAAGGTGACTGCACCTTAAATTCAACCTGACATACACAATTTGGTAACTGGGATCTTCATTAGAGTTTAAAATACAGGCATCAACAAGGCAACTATTAAGCTTTATTCTTTTTATTTATTTATTTTTTACAGACAATGGAACAGAAGTTGCTTTAATAATCCACTTTGTTTACTCAGCACCTTGATGATGCTGTAGTTTCCACTCAGCACCTGAGAGTCGGGCTCAGCCATAAGAATATGAGGCCGTTCGTCTCACTCTGCAGTATCATCACTGGTGGGCAGCGAACATTAGACCGATAGCATAAGCACACACAGCGAGGAAGTGTCCTGCCTGGAAACAGTCCCGACATAACTCTCAGATAGAAAATTTATGCATAACTTATTTCATTTTCCTCTAATAGATTCGCCACTGTTGCATACTTTCACTTTCTGTGTTTCCTGCCCCTGGGTCGGCTCACTGGGTGGATCTACTCAGTTATGTGTTCATACACATAAATATGGACGTTTATGTAAGCTACTTACTGACTGAATCACTAAATGAAAAGGGAGATCAGAGGCCTTGCTGGCTGATGGAATATTCATGGATGGCTTTCAAGGGTCACTGGGGGTAAAGGAAGAAGGAGACAGTGAGAATAAACTGCTGTGTGTCCTGCCACTATGTTTTGTTCATGTGATGTCTCCATTTAGGCCTGGCTGTTAAATAAGTCAAAGTATTGCAGGCTAGAGCGTGTCAGGTACTCGGTTGTGTAAGTCACTGCAGCAGGTTTCTCTGTTTGACATCTGTGAAAATTGAATTTTCTAACAGTCATCATCCTGAGCTAAGATAATGACCATTTCTGAAAGATGCTAACCAGTCACGACTGGTGACTAAATGTTAATCATTTTTAATAGAGAAAGCACCAAAATCCAATTAAGCACAACCCCCAGGCTCACCTGCATAAAAACAGACATAAGAGGCTTCTTTTGAAGTATGGTTGATAACGGTGATTGGTTCCAGAGCACAAAGTGTCTCGTTTTAATCCAAATAAAAGCATAAAAAAAAAGGCAGTAATGTTAAGCCAGTGATAGAGAGTTCCCCCGAGCTTCAAAATCCACTCAGATTTCACTAATCAAGTTTATGGCACAGTGAAAAACGCTGCACAACTTCTTATACCTATACCTGAATGTATAGGTGACAGAGCTTTGATAATTTCAGGGAATGAATCCTCTCGAGGCGACCTCCTCGTTTACCTTCAGGAGACAAAAAGGTAAAAAAAAACCAACCCTGGAGGCAGGAGCACATATACAAATACACCTCATGAGGCCCCACGTCTTTTTTTTTCATTACAATGCTTTGATCTTGTGGTTTAAAATCTTTTTGGAAATAAAGGTTTGAGAGAAATCTCAAGTTTATGCATCTCTGGAATAATTCCAAAGTCGTGGTCATCAATTTCATGAGTAACAACATAGTACTGACTGCTGATTTCAAGTCCAACAAGGCAAAAAAATAAAAAACCCTAAGCAGTCACACATTCAGATATTAACAGCCCTGTCCCATGTTATCCAAACTTGAGTGAATGGAATTATTATCCAAGCTGTCCATTGTCCACTGAGCTGTGAAAAATGCTAATGGCATTTAGAAACGCTCCATTTCAGCTTTTACATCCAAATAAAGTCGTTCTGATGAGATACTGAGGGATGTCACCAGAACACGTGAATATCCTGCCATGTCAGTGTACGTTTATCATACTACATATAACAGACGATTAAAACTACAAAAATACTAAATTGTACAACAAGGTGCTGGAAGCATTCCCGAGAGACTTTGGTCCATATTGACATGATAGCATCACACAGTTGCTGCAGGTTTTATTAGCTGCACAGCTGTCATGCTAATTTCCCGTTTCGCCACATGGCAAAGCTGCTGAAATCTGGTGACTGTCGAGGCCATTTGAGTGCATTAAACTCACTGTCATGTTGAAGGAATCACTTTGAGATTATTATCCATCCATTACAGATGGGAGAGGTCAATGTGACCAGAAAGCCTCGCATTTCTGCACACGTCAGTCTACTTTTCATTTGTGTTAATCGATTCTCTTTGAATAAAAGAATGCAGCGTCTGAATTCACTTTGCTCTCTGTCTAAAGGCCTTTTTAAAAATATTTTTATATAACTGTGGTGTAATATCTGTGGGCTAAGGAAGTGACCACTGATTCTCTCTTTACTGCTGCTTCTGTAAAAGCCACGGGGCAGCCCACCTGCATCGAGGCTCTCCTTTCAATCAGAGTTTGGCTTTGGTTGAGTCGCTTTACCATATTCTTTCAATCCTCACTTCTTTCAAAATCTT
>VOQK01042188.1:6758-16830 GCA_015052645.1 Benitochromis conjunctus | reverse complement strand
TCTTCTTTGTTGCTCTGAGAAGAAAAAAACCCTCACACCTCCCACTGCCCTGTCACAACTGTTTCTCCATTGTTCAGCAGCAACCCCACTGACTGCACCAAATACCACCAAGTCTTTGCACAGCAGTAGAGCGGGAAGGTGATAACTAGGAATGACTTTTTATATATAAACATATACAGATATACATTAAACACCTTGAACATTGTGTTGCAGCTGGGTGATGATATAACAGGGTTGTGTTGCTTTTGTTGTTGGAGGACACCTGGTTGCTGAGGAGACTGAAGGAGTGATGTAACAGTAGTGTAATGTGACCACTCACTCTCTCTGCCCACTCAAGGCACCAAGCCAACCAACAGAGGGATAATGTAGTGTAATATGCACGATCTTAGTGCGTGTTTGTGTGTATGGGTGTGTGTGACCAGATCAGCTGAAAGTATCTGTGTGACTGTGAGACTTATAGTAGAAACAGAGTAAAAGAGGCATAAAAAGGATCTTGTGTGTGCGTGAGTCGCTGAGAAATCCTTGTTCGGGAAGGAGGAAGAAAGTCCGCTTTGGGCCCGGAGTCTTCGCGCTCACTAGGGATTCGTGTGATTCTTTTTGTGTCTCTGAAAAACCAGGTTACCCATTTGCTTGTCACTCGTTACAGGACTGCCTAAGCTTAGTCTGGTGCACCTAAAAATATCCCCTTACACTATGAGAATGCCCCACCAGTGCTTTGTATGCTTTCTTGTTGACATCTCCGAAAATGTTTGCTGTTTTAATGTTGCTGCTGCTGCTGCAACATTATTCATCTCCTTTTAAAGACGTACACACACGTATATACTCAGAACTGAAGACAAACTTCCTTTCAGTCTGCACACAAGTATGTCAGATTTTGTTTTACTCAAGCCAAGAAAGAAAGAGCAATCAGGCATATTGACAACCTCTATCAGACGAAAGATGCCCGCATTTGGCTGGAGTCAGATCCGACCAACAAAATGTCATCAAACTGACTCTGAGGATACAACGAATAATCATTTGATCATTTGAGGGATAATCTTTGGATTCTCAGCACAGCCCACCCACAGCACATAGATTTCTAATAAATATGTGGCTGACAAACAGTGTGCATCAGAAAGAGTGACACGCGGGTCACACAGGAAGACTGAGCGGAACAACAATGATCTGTTTGGACCTTCAGCAAAAACAGTGCTTGTTAGTTTTCCAGTGCAGGTCAGGGGGGTTATCCTAAAATCACATATCCAATGTTTGACCACAAGTGGCACTACTGAGCCAATGCCCTGATAATAAGAGGTATGAGCGTGGCGATGAATGTCTGCTAATGATCAGTGACTTCACTCAGTTGGCTAAGGGCTAATCTGCAGTTCCTGTTCCATCTACAGTAAAACCCCCAAAAGTAAAAGTAAACCCCACTAAAGAACTTAAAGATAACAGACATGACATAAATGAGGCCCTGCGATAGATTGGCAGGTTCCAAAGCAGCTTGCAGACAAAGTAGGAAATATAGGCAGGCTAAAGCAAGTAAAAAAAATAAAATAAAATATGAACTTTAACAACTGGACAGAAAGGAAACTATCAGCTGATGTCGGCTGGCAATGAGATCAGCTGATCTGCTGGGACTGCAGGCTGAGAATGACTTCGTGGCCTCCCTGAACTAATATTATACTCAATTTTTTTATAATGCCTCCCAGGAATGTAACATCCCTCAATCTGCTTCATACACATACAGAATTGTGAGGAGAAAGAAGAAATAATAAACAGAACAGGATTTACTAGTTAAGTCGGAGATCAATGAGCGCCCCCTCGTTGGAATCCATACGCCGTCTAATTTTATTAGCAACGTCTCGAGTGGCTACAAGTTTTTTTCAGAGGAAAATACCGAGATTTAAAAAAAAGAGGAGCCTATGCAGAAAAACGACAAATGACATTTTAATGATCTACTCATCACACATTCATATGTCAAGATATCCTTGCTTCAAAGGAAATATAGCCTCGATTTATGATAAGTAAACAGCTTACTGATGTTTGAGATCAGTCAGAATTTTGGGGTATGCCACACACACGCACGCCAGCGCACACGGTTAATACTGCTAATGCCTGCAATGTCAGCGTAGTTAGCGGCTGTTAGTGTACAAAGAATGTAGACTAAAAGTTTAAAGACAAATTTACAACAAAACGCAATAACCTGCTTTGTTTCCTTCTTAACACGCCCAGTGGACAAACTGCTTATTGTCGATAAATCATTATCATTTATTGGATTAAACAAACGTAGTAAATAAGTTAGTAATAATATAAAGGTTTCAGGTTTTCAGTGATCCTTTGAAGTGGTAAATGTACTGCACTGACTCAAGCACACACAGTTTTAAACTTATAAACTAGCACAAAATTACTGGTAATAAAACAAAAACGGTTTACAGCCAAGAAAACGCTTATATTAGCTAATAATGCAGTGTTTATACGTGGTTGCTACTATAGTCAACCTTGAAAAAACACACAAATATGTTCAATTATAATAAATATTTGATCAATCTCAAATTAAATCTTACATTCTCCGCTTTGATCTTCATTTGGTCCGTTAGATTAGCTCGTGTCCGGGGAGAAGAAAGAAGTTCTTTGTACAAAAACGGAGTGTTAAAACAGTTTAAACCATTTTCTGCAGCAACTGTTTAACCTTTATGTTTATGATTCTTCCTGTTTGAGGCACTGTGGTTCCTTTTCCTGTTCAAGCCACCATTTTAGCCAATAATAACTGTCAGGCGATGTGCTGTTGGGTCTGTGGAGGACTGCATTGGTTGAATTGCCATAACTCTTTGCTCAGCGGACACAAAATAGGGACCATGAATTCAGCTTTACACAACCTTTCTCAATCTGAAATATTGACGGCCTTGGTACGTATCGTCAATCTGGGAACCGATCCACTAGTGTAACGACTTCAGCAGCCAATTTTTAGGTGCCTACAGTGCAGCACGCAATAAAGATATCCGAGCCAGCATTTCCACTTTCGTACGCTGAGCATCAAAACCTAGCTAAATTGTTGTCAAAAGATAGACAGTGGTTTGCCACTGTAATATTGCTTTTGTAATATTTCCTAAATGGACTTGACCGTTTAAGACTGACACCCACAAACTGTAATAAAGCGGTCTTTTTAATCATTAAGGATTAAAACTGGAAAAACAGCTCATTCTGTGAATCCAGACTAATTCATTTACTGTCTCATAGAAGCAGCATTGCATCTGTTCAGCATCCAAGAGCATTGTGTTTCCTGTAGGAAGGCCTTGACAGTGTTGTTTGCTGCGTGGGCTGCTGTCCGTGGTACTGAAAGCCAATAACCAGATGAACTGTCCACAAAAAGACATAGACAGGGAATTGATGTCCTATTGCAAATAAACACAATAGTACAGAAAATTAGGAAGATTTTTTTCTCTCCATACTCCACATAATATCTGCCAAATCTGAAACTCCCGATTTGCACTGATAGCACTAGCGTAGATGCTACAAGAAGGTTGGAAATGAGCTGCATGAATCATACACACGGCGTGACAAAAGAAAACAGATTTTTGGATCCAAAAATCCATAAAGACGGTTTTGCTCTCCTCATATATCACCTTATTTTATTGTTGTTGTTATTCAGTCGAAGACCTTTCCGCCAGCTTTTTATGCATCTTTTACTTAAAGCTAGATGACAAAAGCTGGAGGATTAGTACATTTATGCAGAAGGTTACTATATTTGGGCAGAGAACAGATGCACAGTCTTTTCCTTTTGCATGGATGAATGATGCCTCTTAAGTTAAAGCTGGTCAATACGTCTGAGAGAGACACGTGAACTGAAACATATGGGTTCAGTGCCCTGACAAGTCTGCTGTTGCGCCTTTGTCTGAGTGTAATAATTGGCTGTCGAATGCAGCTCTCCTACCTCTACGTCTAAACAGAAAGCATGGCACAGGCTGCAAAACTCTTTAGCCTCCTTTCTTTTAATCATCTCTCCCTGCCCCTTCTCTCTGAGTTCTACCTTTATTTATCCAATCAGCTGTGCTGTAATCTATTGTAGTCGTGTCCTTTATCCTTCACAAGTATCGCATGTCCCCAGCTCCCTCAGGTCGATAACAGTGAATTTTTCACTGCCTTCTGTCATTCATATGTTTGCTCCTGTCACTCTGCTGGCAGCTCAGACGCCTGTTCTTATCAAACAACAATCGTGCGGTGACTACCGGTGCATGCATACCTCCTTCATTATCTACAGAATGAAAAAGAGTCACGCGGCAGGCTGAAACTGATGACTTCGGTTGGATCCCATCCGTACTGAAATGTGCACCATGCAAGCGCAGAATAGAGTAGTTCAACCCTTTTGGTAAGGCTCTCAGTGTGTTCTGCAGTTTAGCTGGCTGGTGACTTACACAGACACATGGATAGATCACATGGATGGTGCACAAGTGAGATGAAAGTTTTGCTTGCCATAATGGCAGACGAAATTGTGCTTATTTCCACTGACTGCTTGCTAGCGTATGGTTTGGATTTGCAAAGAGTATGCTGCTCGGAGAAACAGATTTAGAGGCAGGGTTCCTCGAAGCACCTCAGGGGCTTTCGTGAGCACTTGGATTAACATTTTTAAGAATATTTGAAAATTAGTTTATATAATTTTCACATGCACTGACTCTAAAAACAGAGGTGCAGCATTGCTAGACAGCAAAGTAAAAGGGATGCATCGCAGTTTTTGTGTTTCCAGACGCATCAGGTTTCTCTAATTCCCAAGTCATAGCAGCTCGTCATAGCTTCCTTGGTTAATGAAAAAAAAAATCTCTTTGCTCAGCTGCAATTCTGTCATATCAGCTGATCTCAGTGCCTGTCCACATCTGCTGGTATCTTTGTACTCATCCGACTGACAAGCCTAATAAAGGGGGCACTATTTAAGCTGCTTTTGCTGTTGCTGTGTATGTGACACCCACCTCCACCCCGACACCAACTTATTCAGTGTCATATCAGTCTGCATTGATGCCTGCTTGGTTTTGTAATGGGGTGCCCCCGGGGTTTTTCCTACGTCTGGCTTTCCATGGATGTGTGGGGTCGGCGTCCCAGATCACAACTCTACAACCAAATATAAACAGAGTCCAGACTGAAAAGGTTTTCAAAGTAATTCCTAAAAATTTGTACTGAAATTCAGAAAACATACTCGCACTTCCATGGATTTTATTGTGGGCTTTTCAAAACACTATGTCTATATAATTTCCTCTAATGTCTCTTTTATCTGATGCATGTTCTTTCAGTTATTATACGCATTCATGTCTTCTTGACTGTGGCAATGTGACATTTAGATAAACTTTAGTGGGCTTTACACATGGCTGGCCTCCATTGTACGTCATTTTCATTATTTCTTCAGGCAGCCACAAACAATCAGCTGATTAACTGTTTAGGTGCTCAAGGGTAAACAGATTTTTATAGTTGAGATGTAAACTGATATTTAAGCAAAAATGCCACAGTTTCATTGGTATCTCTGCATAAATGTGATTATATTTGACATAAGAATAGATTTTCTGCCATTCGTAGTTTGAGGGTGCTACCTAACCAACATACCTAACCAAGGTTTTCTGCCTTAATTGCTTCAAACATCAAGCAAAGTAAAAGCCTTATGGTCAAACAATTCAGATAAAATGAGTTCATTATATATTAAAACAAATAAGTCTTGATTTACTATGAGAAGAGTCACAAGATGGAGGAGAGAGGACCTAACACAGCAGAATTTTAGTGGTTGAAATTTTCATGGTTAATTAGATTATGTTGAGTTAAATACCATGACTCTGCATAATCTGCCTTTCGGGACAGTGGGGATCAGTTGATGTTTTCCAAGCTGGTAATCTGGTCTTGGCCTCCCAGGATCGGACTATCTCCTCAGACTTCAATAGAGTTCCTTGAGTACATTTTCCTTTGCACATACTCCTCCTCCCACCACCTCACTATCTTTTGATTCCCTCGACATACAGTCACATACATGCATGCATGTGCACACACGCTCACCTTTTCATCTTGCAGTACTCTAGTCTTTACGCGAAGGAGAGCATCACAGGACCTGGTTTAATGTGCGTGTGTGCTTTAAATCTCGGCTGGTCCTCCTATCCCGACTCATCTTCAAAGGCCTGGTTGAGATGACTTATTTTGGATTAATGTTAATGACTACATTAGTTAGGTCTGGGCCAGGTGTTCAGTTTTAATATTCTCAAAAAGATAGCCATTTAAACATAAAAACATATTGTAGTGTGTGTGTGTTTGTTTAAACGTCTGGCACTTGTGAGGACCAAATGCCCGTCCTCAAGAATTTGAAGGCATTTTTGATTTTAGGGTTAGGGTTAACCTAACCATAACCTAACTGTTTAGGTTATGGTTAGGTTCAGGGTAAGGGCTAGGTTTAGGCATTCATTTCTGATAGTTAAGGTTAGGCTACAGGACTAATGTGGGCATTATGTCAATCAGATGTCCTCACTAAGACATGAAAACAAGTGTGTGTTTGTGTGTGTCTATGTGTGTGCATATGTGTGTGTGACAGACTGGTGAAAAAGAGAGCAGCCCTCAGCGGTTGAGCGGCTATGTCCTTTGCCAAGGACAGTGACTTTCATTAAAGTAATGTACTCACACCTTACAAAAGGCACACGTGCTGCTGGAAAACACACACAGGGGACACGCATGTGCTGTCACTATTTTTTATTCATGATGTCACCCACGTGCGCTCATCATGAGTGCATGCATCGCTTGTGTTTATCATATATTCTTTCTGATCCAAGCCACTGCTCTCTTTTCCCTCACACATCATCTTGTCTCTGGACTCATCCAACATGCACCACCAGCAGCAGCAGAAGTATGCACTTCTAATTAATCAGGAGCCACAGATTGTCATATCAGCACTCAGAGCCAATTAAATACTAGGTTAAATTTTCTGTCTTTAGCAGCCTCTCATAGATCTTAACGTCTAAAAATGATGGAAGCCACGGTTGGAATTAACCTCCCTTTTTGCAGCTCAGTGTAGTAGATTGCATATTTGCTTGGGGGTATGATTGGATATGAATGTGTTATAATGTGGCTATATAAAAAAAAGTTGATTTCTAATAAAATTGTAGGCTCTGGATCTCCTCAGATAAGCCCATAATGGTGTAAAACCACATTATGTGTGGTGCTTTATGATGCATTTGTGTGGATATGCCTACTAAATATTTTTGGGTTTTTTGTGCAATTTCCGTGAATCTGGCATCTGAATAAATATGCAGTAAAGAGAAGTTAATTTTAGTAAAGTCAAATATCAAATACACATGCTCTTAATTCTGAATGCATTTTCATGACTGAAAATAACAGGGATTTTCCCACTTTGCTCTGTTTGCATTAGTTCTCTTTCTCATGCATATTTGGCATGCCATCATTTTTCATATTTTTACATTTTAAGCATATTTGTGTGCATGCGCCCGCGCGTGTGTGTCTAACTATCAGTCAGTCTTTTAGTCAGTGTATGACAGCAAAACAGACACACTGGAGGAGGATGTGATGTTCTGTGAAGCGAAGGAGCCTTCAGATGCCGGGAAAAAAAGACAAAAGTGGGATCCAAGTAAGAGTCAGGGCCACTGGCGCTGGAATGATCTGAGCTGATCCAGCTGTCAAGGCCTTTGGCTGGAGTTAATGTATGTATGCATGAACGTGTGATGGCACCTGACTGATGCTGCTTTCCACTACAAGGCTGTGAAACTTTGCAATGCTGTACCGTTTTGCATTACAGCGTCTTCCTCGCCACCTAATCCAACCTTGCAGCGAGTCTTAAAAGAGTCAACAACTGCAGCATCACTACAAGGAGCCACAAAACTAAACCCGCACTGTGCCATGTGTAATGATTATGAGCTGTTATTAAATAAACCATGAGAGCCATCTCATCCCAAAGAGGATGGGGCGTGAGTTAAAAAGCTCCATCACAAAATGAGGACAGCAACAAACTCAATCCTCTTCATTATGAAGGAAAGAAAATTTGATTCTCCAGTCCATGAAATGTCAGAAAATAAAGAGAAAAATATCCATCTGAGGTTTTCAGAGAGCAAGAAGACATCTTCACATTCATTGTTCTGTGCCCTCCGAAGCGCAACGCTAATCAGTGTTTGGCATTTCAGCTCAATAAATAATAAAATTGGACTAAGAGGCTATTAAACACCAAATAAACAAACACGCATGTACATAAAACACCCCATGCTTGGTTGCTAGAGTCTTTTATTCTGAAAGGATCTGTAGCTTAGGCTTGCTAATATTGCTAATATATGGTACATAGATATTCCATCCATCCATCAAATTTTTTCACGTAATATTATTGATTATTAATTTGTGATTATTTATGATTCTGAACCATAAATTATATTTAAATAATGTTTTTGAAGCCTCAGTTTTAGCTTTATGGCTATCACCATCTTTGTATTTGGAAGCCAAAAATCAAACCCTATCCTTATTTTCATGGCATCAAAGTAAATATGCTGTGTTGTCAATTACATCTCAAGCCCAAACAATAGATTTATAAGACTACAATGTGAGTAGGCACTGCAATAAAAAAAACAGCAGCAAAAACAGCAGAAAAAACAACAAAAACAGAAAAAATACAGCTAAAGCTCACAAAAAATGCTAAAAAAAAATAGATTAAAAGTTTACAATACAAAACAGAAGTGATTTAGGGGAAGCTTTAATTTGACAGAATATCTGTGGTGAGCAACTACAGTATTATTAGTATATATGAACCCAGTATTTTGGTGATCTAAAAATACAACATTTAGATATACCAGCCAATATATTTTTTCCTTTAAGAGACACAACATGGACAGATTTTCCTAAAATTTGTTATGTGTAGTTATTTTTAACTTGTTTACACTCTGGATCAGCTGATTTTTATGTGTGGAGTCCCAAACCTGTGTTAACAACAGGGAGGTAGCACATTGCCCTCTGGTGGACAAACTATGCCACAGCAACACTCATATTTGAAGGGTGTTTTTCTCATCTTTTTTTTTACTTTTTTACATTTTTCATTTATTACTGTGGTCAGGCATTGTGCGACATACTGGGCTGGTGCATTAGCGAGATGGGCTGGTCATCTGGGTCTCAGCTGTATATCATGTGGTCACCTGTTCAACACACTGAGCTAAACCGGTTCCCCCGTATGAGTTCTTAAACCTAAGCAAGTAGTTTTTAGTGCCTAAGCCTTATTATCAGCTATAGCTGGCACAGCGTTGGTCTCCACCAGTTTCTCAGGTAACCATGTGCTGTGAAATGCATGGTGGATATAACAGAAAGATTTTTTGTGAAAAGAGTTGCATCTGGAAACTACTCTGTGTACAGTGGACCGTGGATCTGTGAAGCTAGTGAGTCATGTAACAACTCTTTCTGGGTTGATTATTATGAGCAATATGTTTCCTATAATGTCATTTTGCCCCAATATTACTAATGTAATGTGGCACAAACATTCACTGCAGTTTTAAATATCCCCCTCTGACCTCTAGGCTAACTGCACCCACAGCTCTGTCACATTTTGTCATCATACTGTGCATCTCATCTTACTGAGCAGCCATCTTTCACTCCAGCCTGCTGGCGTGCCAACTGTGCAACGAGACAAAGCATCGCGCTCTCTTCCTTAATGCGCTTTTTACCAGCTGAGACCAAATTACAGGCTTTGTTTCACCGGGAAACACACTAGTACTCGTGAGTCATCCCACTCAGTCATCGTGTCAGCGTGTGTGTGAGTGTACTGCATGTACACCGCATGTGTCCGTGACTGTGTGTGGTCATGGTTAAATGGGGAGGCTAAATTAAGTTGGTCGAAGGAGGCGGGACTTTAATTGCAGCCCGAAAAGAAAAGTCATTCTTTTCTCACCCTCTCTGTCTTTTTGTCTTTGCTTCTGGGCTGCAGCTTAGCTCGACTCAGATTTCAGAGTAAGGGAATCCAAGTATTGGATCGGCTATAATAATAATGAGGAGATTAATGTCTTTTGTGGAGAAAGTTCTCATTGAAAGTCAAGATAAAGGTTTTTTTTAACCCGCTTGGGGGGGGGGGGGGGGTGGTGTAAAATTTTTT
>VOQK01042187.1:23800-51000 GCA_015052645.1 Benitochromis conjunctus | reverse complement strand
GGGCTGATGGCCAATCCCAGTACTGATGTTTGGTTTTTATTTTATCCACTTTTTGTTCCAGGGAAACTCAAAAATCCCAAAGATGGATTACAGCTCTTAATCACACTATCTTAGAATATTTAACCAGCACACAATTACATACAATAAGTTGTGACACAATGGATAAGCATGGATACCAGATCAGCCACCAGCACTTGTGAATGTCCTCTTATTTTCACTAGGCTGTAATCTTAGTAATACAATAATGGAGCAACACCAGCATGTTCGAAGCATGTGGAAGAAATACTGAAAGTATTGATGAAAAATAATGGCTAATCCATCAGTACTGTGCATGACCATGAGCCTGCATTGATTTCAGATGTCTGTGGAGACATCTTGAATCGTCAGCGCTCCGTTCACCACACATGATGTCGTCCGTGACGTCGTTGATGTGGAGTATTCTTCCTGTTTTGTCACATTTCCCCCCAAAGTTCAGTAAAAACCACAAAATAAAGTTTAATTACGAGATTAACGTTTCTGCTCTGTGTGTTTGTGTGTGTGCGTGTGTGTGTAATCCTATGAATCAGACTAATTAATCTTCTCCATTAGCTCTCTCTCTGTCTCTGCAGTGTTTTTGTTTGAAGTGGATAATTTATTACTACAGATGCTGTTTGCATAGACTTCATTAGACTATAAAGATCCATAAATCATTTTAATATTCTGTCTACCTGCAGCTGTCTGTCCATCTGTCTGTCTGTCTGTCTGTCTGTCTTAATTCAGCCAGTGTTGTGTTAAAAATGTTTTTAACTCCAACCCCACTCTAATTCTAACAAAAGGCAGTTTTTTTCCATGATATAACGCTCCAAACTGTACATCCTTATACTTGTATCCATAGCAACCTGCAACCAGCTGGCAACAACTGCAAGTTTGGCTGCTCTCACTACTCACTAACCAGCATCATTATTTCCATTCAAGGCTGAGACAAATCATTATTACTCGTATTACTACCACTAGCTGTGTATATATATATATATATAGATATATATATATATATATATATATATATATATATATATATATATATATCTATATATATATATATATATATCTAATTAATAAATCTAACTGTTGGGCGTTACATCTGAACTCACAGGTCAAAAGTCATCCTTCAATGTCAGCCAAATTTCCTCCATTCACCAATATCCCACTGAGCCGTTTCTGTGGATTAGAGGTGGCATATAAGTGTCAAAGCCAAAATTATGCTAAATTTGCTCCAGAAGAGAGTGTTTAATAGATGCGTGAATCATGCCTATCTGTTCTTTCAAATGCAATGTCATCTTTTTACGAAGCAGTGGTTGGCATACTGCATCCCAGCTAAAAGATTTGGACTTTGAATTTGCTGGCAGTGTGATGAAGAGGCATCGAGGGAAAATGTCCTTTTTACCTTTTCAACCACATTTAGACATACAAAGTCATGTTTTAGATCTTTTTTCAATGACCTGAAGACAGGCTTTCCTCTTAACGTTTAGAAAAAATCTTGACACTTTTGACATGTCCAGTAGAGTTACTCTCACTGAGTGTTTTCAGCAGGGTTTGTTGCTTTTATTTCTCTTGGTCATCTGCTGTGTTACCCTCAGTGCAGTATGCAGTGGTATATGGTGCTGATGTAGTATCTAGCATTTGTACCAAAGGATTTCATAGTACTCAGGAACTGCCTTGCTCAGGATTGCCAGTTTCACTGTGGGATCTGACAGGATAATCCAGAATGGATGAGGCTTCATGGAGCTGTTGACCAATGATGCAACATATGCAGGGAGAACATTTTTCTTCTAGTGGTTGATTTTTTAATTTTTTTTTTAAATGAGGGTTTTCACTTTAGTAAAATAACTTCCTGTAAGTAGCAGGAAAATCATAATGTAAAAACCTCAACTGTCTGATTGATTTTAAGGGCAAATTTTGAAATCCTTATACTGGATTTAAGAAAATAAAATTTTGTCTCGAAATAGACAAAAGGCCTCTGAGCCTGGGGATAAGTCTGCTCTGGTGTGGCTGGCTGCTGGCAGAGCCTGCGGGCACATCACCGCAGCCCCCTGTGGCTTCTGCACCACGACTGCTGGGTGACCCCACGTCAGGGGTCTCCTCAGCTCTTTCCAGGAGGGTGGCACGGTTGCCCCTCCGGTGGTCCTCCTTGGGCTCTCGTTCTCTGGGGGCCTCTGGATGTCTGGGGCCTGGATCTCCTCCATGCATGCTTCATGCCCTGGGGAACAAGGCTATGGCTCCCTCACACCGTCTAGCAGATCGTTACATGGAGAACCCTTTTGAATACAAGCACAGTCACGCATACAGGTGTGCACACAGGTGTACACACAGGTGCTCACAGACACAGGCACAAACTGCACCATTCTTGGCTGCTACCTCAAAGCGCTGTCGGTCTTGCGGGCTACACAATAACATTCAATATTTAGTATTTACTGTTAGTTACAGTTATCTAGGTTATTGCTGTGGTGTCGTGTTTATTGTGTTGCTCTCTTTTTGCTTGTTTTCTTTTTTTGTTCTCTCTCAACAGGTGAGTGGATTTTTTTTGTGTGTGTTTTCTCTCACTGTCCCTCTTCTTCTCTGTTTTACTTTCCCTCCCTTTCTTTCTCTCTCCCTTTCCTATCCCCTAGTCATGTCTGTCCCGTCTGTAATAACTTAAAATAAAATAAATAAATAAATAATAATAATAAGGTCAATCAAATGGACCAATACGGCAAGGCCGGGGTGATCCACTTGGTAAAGTGGATCAGAAATAGACAAAAGAAAACCATTAAAACCAGATGCTCTGAATGTTTAATTTCACTCCCACCTGATGTGAAAGTGGTGGGAAGGCCTCAGCGATTCCATTAGCAAAATAAGATGCTGCTGTTTTCATATGTGACTTGGAGTATAATAGCAGCAGCACAGAGAGGACTGTAGACTCAAACTTCTTGGAACAGCATGGTTTCAAAGCTTCTTAGAGCCTGTTAAAGGGAAAAATTCAGTATAAGTTATACATCATTAGCCACACTGCTAGGACTCTGCAGATATCTAATCAACACGCTGCAGTAGCTTGAAAAACTCAGCATACTAGCTTTGTGCTGCCTGTAACAAATCCACAGGATCTGCTGTGATGTCAGGGTCGCAAATACTGAAGATCTGGAGCGTGCTCAGTCCACCACAATGCAGGGTTTACGCAGGGTCAAAACGCTGCTGAAACACAGCAGGACTGATGCTGGGTCGGCCGAGGCGGAGCAGTTGGCGAGGCTGAGAGTGCAATGCAAGAAACAGATGGCAGAGTGAAAGAATGATCAGTGTGACAAAATGTAAAGAGAAATGAGCAGACGGAGAGCGAACGAGAGGAGAAGGGAAGGAGAAGGCACGGTGAGTGAAGAAAATGAGGAGATAAACAAAACAGATGGAGAAATAAGAGCGAAAAGAGAAAGAAAAGCAGAATAAAGACATTACATGAACACCCCATCTGCCGACTAATGAGATTCACTCTGCTGAGAGAGACGGAGATCTTATCATCCATCTCTAACATCCTCATTGTCAGGTAAAGATGTGATGTGACTGAGGAGCGGCATTCAAACGGCGTCTCTTTACCGCCGCCGTCTCCACCGTTTCTAATGTAAACATCGCCACGGCTGCTGCTGAAAGCGAGCCGCCGCCTGAGTTCAACAGTTTCACAACTCCACGCTCGGTGTGACCATGCCAACCACACCAGGGGAAAATAATGGAGTAGTTAATTTTCTTGGTACGTGACAGCAGGAAATTGTATGACAGCTGTCCGCCAGCGATAATGGGTGTCAGGCAGCATCAGCGTCGCAGCTGAATCATCTACTCTGTGCCCACAGGCAGGATTTAAGATAATAGTTGGCTCAAATTGTAGCCTTGGGTGTCCTAACTTTACTGTCTGTCTCTCAATATCGGTAAATTATTTAACTACTGTTTTAAAAAGTGAAAGACCGTTAAAGATGAAGAATCGTTTAATCGGTTCAATCATTCATCGGTACCTGGATTTTTGAAGAGCATGAATACAATAATTTCGAGTGAGGAGGCCTCATCAGTACTGATTTTTTTTTTATATACACATTTTATGTAAAAACACATTTTAGGTGAATACTCAACTTGCATTTAAGAGTAAACTGTCAAAATCCACACAGTGGACAAAGAAAGTTAACATAAATATGAAAGTGGACAAAACAGACTCTCCAAATTGAGACACGTTATGTATGGTTGCATTGTACAGGCTTCCATCTGTAGTTTGCTAGTTATTAGGTTTCTTGGACTGTCAGTTAGTATAATTAACTACACACACACACAAACTGTGTGTTAAAAAATTTTCCAAAGACACCGATGTCATGGTTCAGAGGCAGCTGAGAAAGAACTCACTGCTGCCATTGACGCTTTGAATGACACGTTCGTTCTGTAAAGCCCATGCAGCCTACACAAAGGTATGGTACTCAAGTACAAATTTATATGATTAAAAAACAGTTCACTCTCAAACAGCTGCTTTGAAATCCTGAGAAAGGGCAATTCAGCCATGGAGGAGGAGGAGACTTGACTGTCAGTCACTGCTGTCAATCAACGTCCACACAGCAGACATCAAAGCCTTGTATAAGCCGTCAAATCTTATTAACGGAACATTAATTTCCATAATCACCACCAGCACACTTAGCAGAGCATCCCGATTTAGCAGTTGAGGCCTGAATAACTGATATATTATTAAAAGAGTCATTTGAAGCTTGGAATTCAATAGAGCCAACAGATCATGGATGCCATCCATTCCACCTTAAAGCACTTGCATTGGCTTCATCTTCAGACTTTGGTTGCTGTCTCGTGCGTTTTTCACTCTGTTTTTTCTCGTTCTAGCGCCTGTGTAGCTAAGTTTGTCTGCAGTGCCTTACAGCTAAATTTGCACCACCAAGTGTAGCATAAGTCTCTTAAAATTTGTATAATCAGCAGAAGTAGCAAAACTACAGACATTATTTTCCTAGTAGAAGTAAAATTCTTAAAAAAAATACTCTGGGAAACGTTGAAGTACTAAAAAACATCCCAGCTCTGAAATGTAGTCAGAATAAGAAAGTAAAAAGTGAATTACAACTCCACTAGATTTTCTTTGTGTACATGTTGTGATCAGCCGACCTGCTGCACATGCTCTGAGGTTTACTGCACTGTGTGGATTTACACAGCTGAATTAAGCCAGCTGTAAGCAGATGTTTCATGAGCTTCCTTACCTGATTTCCATCCCCTACACTGACAGTATACTGTTTATACAGTCTTTATACTGGATACGAGGTGAACTCAGAGAATGAATCATCATCATGAAGCATCATCAGATTAAATTCAAATTCATGTCTGCTACACTTGATGTTACCTAACACTGACCATGAACAGCACAGCTGCTCTGTACCAGTCCAACACAATTCACCACAGTACAGCACGCTGACCTGTTTATCCTGCACTACACTTCCAAATATTTTTATGCAACCTTTGAATAAGGCAAAGTTTCAAAATATATAACAACTTTTAATCCTATACAATATCTGATTTAACAAATGAGGACATTACATTTAGGTTTACATTTCCAGTTTATTAAATGCCCCTGAGCTTTAAATCAAATCTCTCCTTTTTCCCTCCTGTCTTGTCTTTCTTACATCTTTCTCTATCTGTAAATGAAGTTATCTCATATTCTCCCCGAGAAATGCAGCAGCTCACACTGTGTAACAAGCTCCACAGTTTCTCTGTTTGCTAATAATTGTGAAATGGATGCATTTGGAATCATTGCTACTTGAAATAAATGTTACTCCCTTTACGCTAGCTTCTCGTCTGTAGCAGCTAGAAGCTAAAGTGCTTTCATCTCTTTGTATGCGATTAGCCCCAGCGATGAATACACCAGTATGGCTGTCTGTGTTATTGTTCTCTCCATTTAGGCTTAAATTGGCGTTCGGTGATGTGAAACCAAATCTTCCCTCAAAAGTTTTCAACATAAAGTCACAAGGGTGTTTTGAAAATGTAGTAGAAAAGAAGATGTTTGTGTTTAAATGTAGGCAGCAAAAGTAAAACCTTGTCAAGTAAAGTACAGATACCTGAAAACTTTACTCAAGTACAAAAATGAAGTATTTATACTTCATTACTTCCTACCTCCGTTAATGTTTTGTGTAGACAAGAGTGACTTTCAGTACATTCACACACTCATCTTACACTCACATTAGTCTACCAGCTACTTTCACACATTCATATAGTGTTCTTTTCTGTACAGTTGAAGCCATTTGTCTACCTCAAGCATGTCTTTGCCCCCAGGAGAACATACAAACACTAAATGACCACAATCGACCAGAAGCCTCGACTATTTTATTTTACCTGACAGCTGAGATAGCTTGTTAATTGTGCCACATCCCAAACCCCTGTCAGCTTTACCAGATGCCCCACGATCAGCTTAAAGTGCTGATAATTTTCAACATGCTTCGTCTTTTTTTCATCTTCCACCATCTCTCAACGATTTCTGGGGGTTTTGTTGTTGTCACAGATGTATAAAAACATATAGATGTAGTAATCCTCCTTTATTATCTGTTTAAGAGGAAGGCAGGGTACAAAGATGGAAATCCGAGGGGATAAAATCCCTTTTATCCATCTCATTTCTCTGTGGGGCCAGAAGGTGATATTTTTAACACTGAAGGAGGATTATACACCAGCGGTGCCATTCAGGTGACTTTGACAACACGACTGACAGGAACAAAGAGAGACTAGACAACAAAAAGCAATTAATAAATGTAATTACATCTATCATCAGAACCCAATCTACAGTGTAAACAAAGAGTCTCTGCAGCAACACAATCTCCATTAATTATACTTTGTAATTATACTTTTCCAGGTGTGTTATGACGCTTTAAAGGTCAACTCTGCTCGGATGTAAAATGTTTTATCGCTGCGGGGAAATGAAGTCCTCTGATTGGCTTGACTGGCAGAAAGCCAAGCCAATCACCTGCCCCCCAGCGATCTGATGGCCACTGTCCTCCGAGTCTCCTCTACATGCACACAAACACACAGAGATTTTCCACCCGTTCAGAGCAGCAGAAAGATATTCAGTGTCTGTGTCAGGACTCGGCATGGTCACCTCAGTTTGCATCGTTCTGTGCGCGTGTGTCACACTGCAAAGACTCCGACTGTTGCTTTAGGCTAATGAACACTTTTCACTGAGCCAAGACCTAATCAGCAAGTTTCTACATTATCTTCATTTTAGAGTTTAAGTGTCCTGACAGTTGTAGAAATGAGTCAGGTGAAGCGTCTGTGTACTCAAATGGAGCAACCAGTTAGACTCAAGCACAAGGATGACTATGTTGTGAAAATCAGCCAGTCTTAGTCTGTGCATCTAATAAAATGATGTCAAAGTGATGCTTTGATTTTCAGTTGTTACTCACCTTTTCTGTATTTTAGGTTTTCTTAAATTTCGCTTAAATGGAGACTATCCATAATGTGTATAAAGTACATGTATTCATTCCAATGTACTCGCTATGATCCAAAGAGCTGGTGTGCTGACAGGCTTAGCCTTTAAAGCTGGCAGGTGCTGTGCAAGTTTTCTTTTATTAATGTGTTAACTCGCATTACGTGGCTTAATTAGGTTTCATGCGCAGCCAGTGCAAGCAACTTCTCTGCTCAGTTCTGTCCGACCACTTTGTGAAGCTAACACTAAATTTAAGCTCCAGGCGAGTTTTGTTCAAGCAAGATGGCTTTTTAACAGCCAGCAGGGGGCGAGTCCTCCGGTTGCCATAGGAAGTCAATAAGAAAGTGACTAGTCGCTTGAATTATTCAAATTCAGAGTAAATTAGATCTTTGTGTCGCTGTCGGTTCTGTATCCAACAGTAAATCCATCTTGATCGTATTCCTGTTTTTGGGTCAGTGCCCGTTTGTAATATGAAGAGCTGTCTGCTCTACTTTGTACTTTTTGGCTGAATCTATCCAGCAGATTTTGCTCAATCACCAATAAACATCAGCAAATATCAGTGAAACTAAGCAATGAATGTGTGACCTCCCGGGGCGCCAAACAGGGAGGAGCATCTGTGGTTCTTATTCTATTACAGGGTGATATTCTCGGAGGAGACTGTTTACATCATTTTAAAATAATCTGTTTAAAATAACCTTAGAAAAACTCCTGGATCTCTAAGCTCTTCAGAATTTATTTTGCTGCTTCTTTCTTCTGTCATCCAAAAGCACAAGTGACTGGGTGCCATTATAAAGCACCCTTGCTTCAGTGTTTCACAGGTTGCGTCAAGTTTGTTGGCTCAAAAAGCCATTTCAAGCCTTCTTCCTACCTCTGTCTTGTCATTTAGTTACAGGTAGTTTCATCCTTTCAAACAATGACATTTCAGAAGTGCTCAGACATTTTTTGTTTTTTTTTCTTTAGATGTTCTTCGTCTTATGAAACGGTTTAACCCTCGTGGTGATTCTTCTATGGATCAGCTGTGTTTTTTCTTTCCTAAGTATGGCATGTTTCACTGTACTGAATGCTGTGGAATCAGAGGCCATGGCTTCCAAATGAAAATGCAACCCTTTGAATCAACCCCACACGTTTCAGCTTTGTAGCTGATGAAGAAATGGAAACAACCTCATCTGTCCGTGCAACAGCTTTCATCAGCTGTTCAATTATATTTAAAAAAGTGCCTCTAAAATAAGATGTGTAAATCTTCACTGACATGTGAATAATCTGAAATTAATGCTGAAGATCTTTAAATATCTTCACCTATGAATAGAATATATTCCCGAAAACTGCTAAACTACAATTAGCTGAACATCCCTGCTCTCCTTCTGATGAGCCCTTTTTTAATGATCGTTCCTTTAGTAACAGCCTCAGGACAACCGTTCAGCTTGCCTTCGAAGAACAGCAACACCATCAGCGTGATATTTATTCTGTACAGGACTTTCATATTATGGGGTGTAATGAACATTTCAGCCTCCAGCACTACTTGCTGTGGTTGTTTATTTGTGTGCAGTGGAGTTGTGTCTCGCTCTGTGGCTGTAGGTTGTCTGGTGGCTGTGAAGGCGTTTAACATTCAAAGTCTCTTCTCTGGTTCCCTCCTCTTGTGTCTGTTGAATATGGAGCAGCTCTTATCTGAACGAGCTAAAGATAATTGGTGGACAAGTGGAGCTCGACTGCAGAGAGGAAGAGAGGGAGGCAGAATGAGAGGAAGTAAGGAAACACAGAGACAAAATAAGAGTTGTGTAGCTTTTATCTGTGGTGTCTGTGTGTGGTGGAGGCAGGGACGAGACAAACGCTGGGATCATGCCTGAGAATGTGTGACCCTGCGCAAAGCGAGGCAGTGAGACATGACAGCTGAAGCAGAAGAAATAGTCAGATTCATAAATCAAGTAAAAAGTAAAAGTAGCAGGGACAAGAAATACTCCATGAATAACTTCCATAAGTGTTCGTCATTAAAATTTTACAGGGGCATTCCCACCGCAGGGAGGAAAACCAGACCATTTCACCAGTTCTTCCTCCTGAACTCTAAAAACGCTTCTGCGTGAGCAACGTTAGCGATGAAAGATTCATTTAGAAAATATTTGCAAATTTAATGTGACATCTTTTGTTTTTACCATTCATTTCTTTACTTGCTCACAAATTGGCATCACACCCTCAAGTCACTGTTAGTGACACTATTTGCTGAGAAACAGTGCTCTTCTTTTCTCCCAGCACCTTTTCATGCTGGTTTTGGCACTTGTGGTCTATGAAAGGCTAACTTGTCTTTATTAATTAATGATTTGTCACTAAACATAGTGGAGTGGTGGTTTTTATAGCAAAAGGTTTCTGGGGTAATCCTGCTGCTTGTCTGGGGGCTTTCTGTGTGAAGTTGGCATGTTCTCCTTGTGATTGGCTTTAATTGATTTTTCACTGGGTGCCCCAGGTTAGTCACACAGTTCAAAGACGAGGATTGAAAGGATTTATCAGTCTTTGAAGTTAGGAAAGAGTGAATAAACACATAAGACAACTTGCTGAAGTACCATTCAGCAACCAAAGGCATTGTGGCTGTAGATGACCCTGATTCTTCAAGAACTGTGACCAACTTTCTGATTTGAGCACATTTGAACTCTCCTGTTTAGACAAGAGGATGCAGGTACATGGTAAAATTGTAATAACACTTGTGTGTGGTAAGTGATGCTTTCAGGGAGTGACCCTCAGGCAGCAGCTGCACTGGGCAGTCAAATGGTACACAAGGAGACCAGCCAATTAAAATCAGAAATAATTTTTATATACTTAAGTGTGGTTGTGAAACACTTTAAATGCACCTTCTTCAGTCCTAAAAACTGGAAAGCCCAGGTATTCTAAGAGGTTGGAAAGAAAAGCGTCTATGTCCACTGTGAACAACCATCTTTGAACAGAGGGGGTGGCGTATGACACCAACTATCTGCCATCTATAATCCAGTTTTGAGATCCATTCCCAGATGCCTTGAGGCCCACTGACATCTTGGTCCATTTGACCTCAGTAAGTCACATGATAGGGTGGGGCAAGGTGTCACAATGGATTGTGACCTACACCTGTTTTTGCACCTTGGCTCGTGTGATTAGGTAGAGGATCAATAGGGGGTCTACGACTCTCTTAGGGACACTCCCAATAGGGCTTAAAAAATCTGGGACTCTCCACCAGTTGCTCTTAGAACTGAAGGAGCTTCTCAGGTGAGAGGTGAAACATCTTCAAGAAACTTAAAAAGTCCAGACGTTTTTCTTTCCAAGCTCCTTAGAGTACGATGGCGTGGATGACTGAGAACCTTCACAGACAAAGCCCACGTATTTAACCCCCAGGGGGGAGTCAGACTCTTGGGGTGGCACACCAGTGTCATTGGTTTTCACTGTTGGTCAATAAGTTCCAAAAATGTTTGGAGTAAAGCAGCAGATAAAGATGTAGGACTACAGCCTTTTTATGTTACACAGACTATGTGATTTATTTCATTGCCAACCAACCCAGACATAGAATGGAGCAGACGCATGCCCCAATCAGATCCAAGTCTAAGTTTTACTTTTAGAGTTTTCTCTGGGCACCACAAACTGAACTGTGATGTTAAAGATTGTGGCTTTGGCTAAATATTTAAAAGGTCTTCTCTGACTTCAGGCAATAAAATTTCCACTATCTGACTGCCTTTATTCCCTAAATGTTTTAGTACCCTAAGCCTAACATCTTCCCCCAGGCATACATGTCGCTTCCTGGACTCCGAGTGAGTATAATTGAGGAGCCAATTTATTTTTAGTAATTTTTAGAAAACAGCATTTCAGCCCCCACACTGTCAATTATTTTCTTATACAAGGACACCTCCTTATTTGCTGTTTTCCACACTCGTTGTGGAAAGACAATTTAAGGAAGAAACTATCATTTTAGAAGCTGCGCTTATATCTGATGGCAGGCCTGAACATGGATAGCGTTTGGGTGCTGTGTTTCCTAATGCAGCCAATTAGAGCCAAATTGCCTGTGCCTCAGACTTGTCAAACACAGCAGGAAAATGCTGCTTGGAAGCTTGAAAAGTCATTGTTAACCCTCCTGAGGAACCCAGGCAGTTTGAGAGAGAATGGAAAAAAATGGTGAGTTATTGTTGGAAAATAGCATTTGCATCCATCAGAACAGCAACACACTTCATCACTAATTTGATGCCCTGGAAAACCCACAGAGTGTCTCACATAAAAATCCAGCTCATGCCTTTAAGTGTTTACACCCGAAGTGTGTCGAAAGTGCCAGTGCTTGGAAAGAACATGAGAGTAGTGACATGAGACACATGGTCCACAGAAAGACTGCAGGCGTGTGCTTCAGCTGAGCACACAACCTCCAAAATGCAAGATTAAGTAGAAAAAAAGGTGGCGCAAAGCAATTAATGCCTGTAGAGTTTCACATTTTATAAAAATGCCACCGTGGATCCCTGTGGGCTATAGGCCTTCATCAGCGTGAACAGTAAGTCACTAACGCACCGGTGAGATAATGACTTATTTCAATACAAATTGACAGCAGACCCGACTCTGACAGGCTGAAAAGTCTCAGGAGAAAGTGAAGGAACATAAAAGTTGAAAGATGAAATTTGCATGTGCCCGTGGAGAGGCATCTTCTGCTTTCTAACATGTAGTTCACTCAGTTTTTGGTTTATTGTTGGCCACTGCTTTTTTGCTTATTACCTCGATTTTTCTGCTGCTAACGCAACTGCAACTGTTCTCAGGACAGTTGTTGTATTTGTATTTGGCTGCACATGGTTCTTGGCTATTTCTAATATTTTTCATTATTTTATATTTTAAAAAATGTAATGGATGAGATTTTTTTTTACCTCCATTTTGGCTCTGTTTATACATTTATATATATTTTTTTTTCTTCTGTTTTTTACACATTTTACATTAATTGCATAAAATTGTGGTTTTTACTTGTTACAAACTGCTGCAAAAAGTGCTCCATATATTCTTTGTATATTACATACTGTAAAATCTATTATTACTTTCATATAAATTTAATTTTTAGACAGTGCCTGTCTGGTCACTTTTATATGTATATATAAATACTCACATCTTTAACTATGAGTGTCTTGAAGTCCAAGCCAAGATAACCCTAATGACATCACAATGGTTTATTTCTACTACTTGATGAACCCCTTTTAACATGAATTTGCATCTAAAGCTTGTATTAAAGTTGCCCTTTAAGGTGAGATAAATACATAATTATGTGTGCTATGGTTTATTTGTCATGCATCACTGACAAAAAGGAGCTCGGTAATAAAAGGGAGGCTGCAGCCACAGGCAGAATCCAGGTGAAACACCGGGGTAAGCAATGCATGCAGAGTGACGCAGGGTGTGAAGTGAATGTAATTTAGGTAATAGTTAATGTATGCCTCTGTGTGTGTGTGTGTGTGTGTGTGTGTGTGTGTGTGTGTGTGTGTGTGTGTGTGTGTCAGGGAGAGCAGGAGAGTGTGGTTTGGGACACGGGAACCTCGTGAAGGTTCACTCTGTGGTAAAATGAACCGATTCCTTCTATTTGAATTTAAATGTCTATTGAGCATCACGTCTCATTTGCATCTTCTACTATAAACCTAACAGCCTGATTTGCATTTCCCCCCTTTAGTGGAACCAATCACATTTCCATTTCACCTCCACCAGCCAACCAGTTCTGCTGTCTGAGTCTCAGTCATGTGGATAATGAGCTGTCAGCCAATCACATTCAACCTTAGAAAACGGGCTTGAGCATTGGGATTGGGTGCTGGCTATGGAAGTTTTGTTTCCATGGTAACATGTCTATTTCATAGTGCTTTCCTTTAGCTGGCAGTTGTAGCCCACCCGCCATGCTCCGCCTCCTCCTGGTTGTTATTGGCTGACCACAGGATGTGTACCAGTTTAAAACTGGTTTTAACCACACAGACAACTGCAAGCTCATGTAAACACACTCATCATCACTGGTGCACTTAATGTTCAGCAGTATGACACTATTTTTTCGCGAGGACAAATAAAGCTCAATTTTGGGGCACTGACTGGTATACGCTCACTACACTTTATTAAGTACACCTTACTAGTACCAGGTTGAACATCATTTTGCCTTCAGAGCCGCATTATTTATTCATGGTGCAGTTTCAACTAGGAGCTGGAAACTTTCCTCAGAGAATTCGGTCCATGATGACATGATAGCATCACACAGTTGCTGCAGATGTGTCGGCTTCACATCCGTGATATAAATCTCCCGTTCCACCACAGCTGCTCTCTTGGAGTCAGATGTGGTGACTGTGAAGGCCATTTGAGTACAGTAAACTCATCGTCAGGAGTGTTGTGACATGGTGCATTATCCTGCTGGAAGCAGCCATAAGAAGGTGGTACAGCCAATATGCAGTTCTGGCTGATTTACAACCAGAACTGCATATTTTCTCTTTTTCAAGCCGTTCTCTGTAAACCCTGGAGATGCTTGTCTGGCGAATCAGAGTAGATTACATAGTGGAGACTACTTTCTCTAATATGTAATTAACTTGACTTCCTGTCTTGCTTCCATCCCAGAAACTAGATGATACAAGCAGATAAAGATAGAGATATTATCCACCTTTTACACATTCGTCATGTTTTTTCTCTGAAAAACTTTTTTAAAAAGAAAATAGTTTGGGTAAAAAAAAAGATCATGCTGCCATGCTGATCAATGTGAGTTTAGGTAGTTCACTTACTTGTAGCAGAGGACGCTGTCTCTGACCTACAAACTGTTTCTATAAACTGCTACACAAGCTGATCAGTCAGACATTGACCGAGACAGTCTCTGCTGTCACTGTGACAGCTGCAGGCTTGATGATGGATCAGGTGTGAACACTATGAACAGTCTGACAATGAAAATATAATGTGATGTATTATGTCTGGACAAGGCTACTGGGGCCTTTCACACCAAGCCCTTGTGCTTTTTTTACAAAAACTTCATTCAAACTGCTAAGCAGGAAACATCTTTGATAGTCTGTTCAGTTTACAATCATTGACATACCTGCTGCTCACATTAATGTCGTTATAATAATGTTTTTATTCCTGATTTATTTTCCTGATGCTGAGAACTTCTTTTTGCTGGAGTTTAGGCATGTAAACCTCATGACATTTCCAGTTTCTCCTATTAATATCTTGGTGTCAGAAACACATCATCAATGTAAAAAAAAATCCACACCTCTAACTTTAAACCAAAGCAGGTGTTTTTGATGGGTGCAACTGATCTGCAATATAGGGTAGTTTAAAGCTTTATATATAGCACGGGTGAGCAAGCTCCAACAACAGTTCTTTCTTACTCTTTTACTTTTATTTGTGTGAAGAAGCGATAATTAGAACAGATGAGGAATATCTGCATGTAAACTTGCTCACTGTCCTCACCAGCCATTGGTGTGAGGAAACAGGAGAGTTCTTCTTTCTTCTGTTTGTTGTGCAGAGTGCAGTGTGTGAGAGTAAGTTTTCTATGTGCAACAGCTGATTTTAAGCTTTCAGGCAAAATCAGAACGCCCAGTCCATGTATCACAATTCTTGTTTTAAGTTAGAGCAAGCCTGACATGTTAGAAACTGTAGTTCCTCTAATGACCACTGAAGGCTAGTCCAACAATGATGCAGTCCCCATAGACCCCTATGTTAAAATTTACAACACAAATTAACATCTGCTCTCTATAAACAGCCAATTTCCCCTTCATAACAACTGTATGAAAGGTGACTTTTTCCATAACCCCATATATACCCATTTATAGTGCATTAAGGCTTACAGTTACATTACATGCATTATTGCAGTGTTCTGAACGTAGCCAACTTGATTGACAAGTGGGTGCTGACTTGGCTGCTTGCAGTTTGCTATGCTTTACATGAACTCAGACCATCATTGTGCCTTAATTTAGGTCCTCCATTAGCACACGTTCACGCAATATTGAGACTTTGTGTTTACTTTACCTAACACATTGTACATTACCTAAATTTTATGAGTAAGCATCTTGTGACACCCTGAAATTGGGTTTGTGTCTTCTTGAAGTCATGCCATTCCTTTACAGAAGAAGAGTGTTTTTCAGTCCATTGAAGGTGTTTCACGCTCAGCTTTCCGAACATTATGAGAGGACCATTCAAGGTATTTGGAGCATCCTTGTATGCTGGAGCTAATTAGCAGGACCTAATATGAGCTAATAAAGCCACCAAAAAAACCCCAAACATTGTTACTCATGTTGAGTCAATAATGTTGAGACTTTAAAAACATACAGTTTCAGCTCCCTACCCATTACACAGTCAGGCTTAGAAAGGACTCATGATGGTGATATTTAATGCACTGGCACTCCTTTAGTCCATTACGCTTCAATATGAAGTTACATGAGTGCCAAATCCACTCTGTTATTGTTATCATTATTGTGGAACTACAACCATAAAGTCTTTTTCGCATTAAATCACATTGTATCTTCTCATATTTCATGTGAGGATACATCCAGAGTTATATGGCACACACGCTTCCAACCCTCAGGCTCCACAGACGTTTAGCTACCTCAAAACAGTTAACACAGCAGGTCCTCACGACTGCCTTCCCGATGCCAGAAGATGCATGCTGGGTAAAAGAGGCCACTCGGCAGTCCGAGAAGTCGCGTCGTAACATGTGTTCATACCTGATTAACTACCAGGCTGAGCTGACTGACAGCAGCTGCAGAGCTCTGCTTTCACACTCAAACATCAAACTGACTGAGCTCAGCTCTCTGCTGTGATGCTGGTTGCATGAGTTAAAAACAAGACAGCTGGCTAATGTATTCTTCTGAAGGTTCATCTCGACTCATAACAGTGTTTAGGCAGATTGTTATTTACCAAGTATTGTTAAAATGCGAGTGAACCTAGGCAGTACTGAAAATCACAATTTTTGATTTGGTAGATGAGTGACCTCCAACATGCCTCTGAAAACCCAAAGCAGATTATGATCTCCTATCCACTGTGATGACTTCCCATCAGCCTGGAGCCTCTTATTTGCTTTTGCAGGAGTGACTGTTGTGAAGAAGTACACCACGAGTACTCAGGATAACCAAATCAGAAGCTAATGTCATTCTTTTTTCATTCTTGGTTAAAAAAAAATGGTGATTAAGCTCATAAAATATTTATAATTTAAATGGATGGTTAAGAAATGTGGAAAAATGTCTTAGTTTGTTGTACATCATATTTGGCCTTGCCGGGGTCTCCAACCATTGATTTCCGCAGAGTGAGTGTAGGATAATACATAAAACAAAGATAGGGAGCACTAAAAATATACAGATGTTAGCATTTACTTTAGAGAAAAAAATGACCTCAGATCAGTGGCTTAAAGGATTCATTTCTATAGAATTAAGACATTTCTCCCACATAAATCTATCCACCAAAGAGAAGGCAGTCCTTGCATGGTATCATCAAACAGCCTCCTGTTAAATCCTCTTTATTTTTCTGTTAACTTCTGTAATGCGCGTTTCCTCAAATATCTCTTTACTTTACACCCCAGGCTGATACCGAGCACTATCTACAGACAGCTTCGGTATTTTTCAACACCCACCCAGCGTTAGTAACCCACTAAGAGTCGGTTTGTGAATGTGCCCAAGGCTATCCAAATATCAGCAACGATATAATCTGTAGTTGTACCTCAGCTCTCTGACATTTATAACAGGTGCTTGTACTTGATTAGAAACATCTTCATCCATGTACAGGTTGAAAACACTTTGCCTATCTTTAGCATGAGCACTTCAAAACAACATCAGGGTGTTGGAGATTACACAGAAGAGGTCATGGGAGACATTAAAGCATCCTCAGGAATGTTTGCACATGCCTGCGTAACACCTCTCTGAGAGCAGCAGCGATTAAATCAACATTGCAGTTGGGCCACTCGGCAAAGAGCCCTTTATAAAGTAATCCTTTAAGCTGTTTACAATATGTGCCGCAGATTCTAGAGTTTATCAAATATCACAAAGTCACTGCGGGTACCATAATATAAGATTACACTTAAACACCTGTAATCTGGCTTTACTTAAAGCAGTCCACCATAGTTGAGTTTCTTGTCCTTTGGGCTGTGATTACAGAGGAAGGCACTCAGACACTCCACAACAAACCCAGCAGATAGATATCAGTGGGAATGTGTGGATGTGTGAGAGCTCCCAGCAGGAGTGTTTCTAGCTCCGACAACAGGTTTCACATGAGTGTGCGCAAACCTTTGCCTCTGTGCTTGTGCTGCTACCTCCTAGTGAGCGCACCAGCAGTAACCCTCAGATCGTGTGATGAATGACAGCTGTCGAACCGCACTGATGTCCTGTTTTGCTCAGGTGATTGACGGTCTGACTTCTGTCCGTGTAATGGAACTACATCAAAAAAGTGCAAACTGAGGCAGAAAGTGCTGCAGGAAGCTTTTAATGCAGGGAATCATTGATTTTGCATTTTATTTCATTTAGTTTTTTTATTGTATCAATCAAATAAAATTAATCTAATCTGTCCTGGTGCAGGATCCCCGGGAATATCTCAGTTACATATTCTGTATATGAAAGATGGATGTCACTGTGATGTCACTCATTGCATTCTGGATTCTGCATTTTGTAGCTTCAGAATTTGTGTTTTAGGAGCTTTTTTTGTTTTGTTTTTTAGACATAAATGACCATATGTAGATGAGAAGGAGAAGTCTTAAGAAACTTGCTAATGCTAGGAAGCTTGGTGAACTGTAAGCCTCAAAGTCCTTCTAGAAGCAATTATCACCTCTTGGAAACTATCTTGAAACTCCCCTGGGCATTTATTTGGTCAGTTATTAACTTTCATTTAAATACTCTGAGATCTACAGGTGCCTACTACAGGTGCTGATGAAAGCAGTCATGATCATAATTATAGACCTGGGTGCATTAAAAAAAATTAAATTAAAAAAGAAAAGCAGGCACAACAACTTGGACCAAGTGTTTTCTGCTTTAAATTTGAACATTTTAATGTGGAAGTCTATAAAGATCGACTCTTTTGGAGGCGGCCTCTAGTGGACATTCAAGTGACTACAGTTTTTGTCTGCCCCCATCAGGAGGAGGGCGGAGCAAGGCGACAGAAGCTCCACAAATAAATCAAAGCAAAAAGTCTTAAGTATAAAAGAACCGTGGAAGAAGTAAGACGCTGTAAATGATGTCTTCATAATTTCTATTGGTTAGAAGATGATCAGTCAAACTATCTACCTGTCACCGTTTGTTGATATGATGAATAAGTTTCAAGTTTATTGTCATGTACAGATAAACAGTGTAGCCACATTTATCCATAATGAAATTCTTTGGCTCGTGCTCCTCAGCTTTACATGTGCATATAGAGAGTAATGGATTTAATACTCATCATGGCTATATATTCTTGACACAATGTTAATTTAAAGTAAATGTATAACTTTTCATGAACAGTGTTAGGTTCGTTTCACAGAGAAAATAAAGTAGAGCAAAAGGCTGTAACATAGAACAGACAGATGATGCATCTGTGTCACACGTCATGTTTAATCGACATCGCTTTCACAGCTCTGCCGTATCAATGCTTCATTTTGTTAGATGTTTGTTGCCTCCACTCATCTCTCTTCATGTTTCCTCCTCCTCTTCTCCACTTAATATAGACAAAGAGAGGAATTTGTCTGCATTTACCTCCGTTTTATTGTTTCTTTGAGCACTTTTTGGTTTTTACTTCCTGTTTCTCTGTTTTTGTCAGACTGTTGCTTTTTGTTTTGGCTGTTTTATTTTCATATTGCCAATATTCTCCACCGCCTTATTGATAGTGAATGTGTCCATTTTGCATTCTGGTGGTTGTCTTAGAGTTTCAGAAACTGGATGTCTTTAGGTTTGTGAAGACGTTTTGGGTCCCGTTCAAGAAGCTTCCTCAGTTCTAAAGACAAAAAGCTGAAAGTATTTAACCCCTAGTGGGGGTTGTCCCCTTTGGAGGTGGTTTTGAAGGTTGTTGAGTCACTATTGAGCATAGTAATATAGATTATAGTATAGTATGCTACTATAATCACTAGTGGGTCACAGTATGAAAAAAGGTTTGAGTCATTAGCATTATTGTGGGTTAAGGGTGAAACCACTGTGAAATCTTGCCCTACCCATCATGTGACCTACTGAGGTCACCTGGGGTGAGGTGGGACTCGGGGGAAGGAAAGACATCTCAAGGCTGGATTGTAGGTGGCTGATAGCTTGTGCCATAAGATACCACTTCTGTATAATGATGTTCTTCACAATGGACAACTAACTAACTCGCCAGCTTATGGAGAAATGTAAATATTTCACTAGCAGCCAGTGGTTGCCAGGAAGTCACCTTAACCCTGACTGAGTCTTTAGGCCTCTGAGGCCAAAGCCTAAGATGTTAAAAAGTCAGCTTTTGTACTGTTACTTTAGGGTACAAAATTGTTGTCAAAAATTTAAGACTGGTCTCTATGAGTTTCAAATTACAAGGGTTAAAATGAGTACCCACTATCAAGGCTATCAAGAATTGGCTATGAATTGGTTTGAAGTGTTAGTCACAGTATTGCCTATTTTATTTTATTTTTTATGCTTTTCTACTTGTGTGTCTCAAAAAATACTGTTTAATTCATGAAGAGAATACTTTTGGTAATTTTTATATAATTTTTCGCTCCTCTTTATGACTGAGGTATTATTTTGTCCTTAACTTTTCCTTCTCTGAGAAAATAATCTCTCCCTGTTGTCTGCAAGTGATCCACTGATGAAGGTCTCGCTGCAGTTGAAATGCCAGAAGTTTGTGATTTTAAATTTAAATTAAGACCTGAACTCATTCACTGGAGAGAAATGCCTCTTTCTGAAAAACAACCCAGGTTTCTTCACCCAAAGGAACTTTCTCTACATTTTCTCCTTTTTCGTTACATCTCAGCTGATCTCTCTCTCGGACTGCTTCTCTCTCATCCAGAAATATGTAGAGTTATATCTTGAAAACTTCATATATCCATGTTGTGTGGATAAAAGGCTCCTTTGGCACATAGTTAAAATGACTCATGAGTTTAATTTTAACCCGAAATGGGATCCGCGCTGATGCCAGCAGTCATTCTGTCACAGCGATTGCCTCCTGTTATTTAAGTGGTGGAATCTCGCTGAGAGTTTATTAATGCAGGAAAACATTCAGCATGTGTTGAAAAGCTGTAATGTGTTGTTGTTGTCATGATCGGTTTGCAGACTTGTTGGCTGTGCCCAAACACCCCTACGCCGCCATGGAGAACTGGGGCCTGAGTGTCTTCGTGGAGCAGAAGATCCTACTGGACGTCGACGTGTCGTCGTCATCCTATCAGATGGAACTCACTATGGTGGTAGTCCACGAGATTTGTCACCAGGTAGGCGACATACCTGACAGCCCAGATATTATACTACCATTCATACTGCGAAGGATTGTGAATATGCTATAGGATTCATATGATTGGAGATTATTGATTGTGAAAGAATCGGTTTCGCTGATTTCCTAACACAATGTTCATAAATACTTAATAACTAGGATTATCAGTATTGGTTACATGGGCAAAATAATCTTTTCAGAACTGTTTAATCTGTCTGGATACTTTTTTGTACAAATGGTGTAGAAACAATACATCTGTAAACCCCATAAATCGTATTTTCCTACTCTTTAGACTACATAATCTATCATAACGGCATAATTTCAATGTAGCATTACCTGCTCATTGTCCTAAAGATGTATCGAGCCTAAAATGTTTGGTGTCCTCACCATCTGTTCAATACCTTCTCCTTGGAAAAAAAAACGGATTATTTTCATGAATTTAAACCGTCTATCTTTTTATGTCACTGAAGTGAATTTAGATCAACTAGAAATGATGGATGAGAACAGGTTATTTGCATACAGAGTAAGTAATGTGTACATTTAAGAGAGAGAATATATAAATGAGTCTGACAGGAGGCACTTGCTGAAGAGATGGTGATAGTTGGGCTCATGTAATTCTGGTTTTAGAAGGATAAGGTTACCCTGACTATATAGTCATAAAACTTTACTAAAGTTGAATGAATGCAATAAAAAATGATTCGAGCACTTGCAATAGAAACATGGAGGGATTCACTCTGACTGACAGAGCCAAGTAAAAGACATGCCCACTTGAATAAAAGATGTTTCATACTGAATATGTGGGCTTCACACTTTTTTTGCCAAAGATGTAATTAATGCAACCTCATGTGAAAATGGAGCACAAGCGCACAAAATGATGGGTTTGATGTAAAAAAAAAAACTAAGACAAAAAGAAAACAGCAGGTGGTGACAATCCTGTGATAAACTGAGTTCATTCATTCCTTGAACTGTTGGCAGACACAGAACAGAATTTTCTTTCATTTAAATTCATCCGCTGTGAGCTTAGTCACATATCTGTTCATTAGTGTCTCATTCTGCTATAATGTGGTATTTTGTTTACTTGTCACATAAGCCATAGATTCAGGCTGACTGAAGCTGCCTATGCTGGATTGCTTGTCTTAGTGAAATTAAATGGAACCACTAGGCTCAAACTGGTGACTCGGGTTAACCTGTTAGCACAGATTTATATACTGTAAATCTGACCTGCAAAAGACACTCACAGCTGTTGGACGTTAAAATGAGTGCAGGCTGGTCAGTAATTGGTAGCTTACTTCTGGAAAAACAACATTAAATGTCACCAGACCTGTTGAGCACCTGGTGTGTCTGATATGCAAACAAGGGCAAATATAACAATGGAATATTAATAAAACAAATGAACTCAGTATATCTGAGAACTGCCACCACCTGCTGTTCATTTATTATGATATGAATAATATGTGTTGTGCTAATAATTCCTAAAACTTCATTCTTCATTAGACTCGATTTGTCTTGTTTTGTTGCTTATGAGGATTGCAAGACTTTATAGCCACCATAAATCTTATTCAAGTCTACACCACTGTAGGTGGAACGATGGTGAAGAGATGAGCAGAAAATATGATTTTTTTTTTCTCTTCCCATCTGCTGAGGGAGCTTGTCATCCTTCTATGTTCTTACATGAAAAACTTCAGGCAGGCATCAACAACAGATAAGATATTAAGTCAGAATGGCATGACATGATAGCAGCATGAAACAAAGAGTTGGGGTGAAGGTGGGTTGCAAAGTGACTTGCAGATAATTCGACTCAGGAATTATATAGAAAGCATGTTTAAACTGGCTGTTTTCCTTCCACAGACACGGCTTTAAAGATTAATTCACAAATTTTCAGTAGGTTTGAGGTCGGGGCTTTGGGAAGGCTGTTTCAGAAGCTGTTTGCCTGTTTTATCTATTCCAAAACCAGATTTCATATGTGTTTCGGATCATTGTCCTGCTGGACAGCTAGCTACTGATCTGAGATGAAGGTGAAGAATTTGGAAGTAGTTCTCCATTATTATTTCAACCTTTTTGTGCAATGTACTGTATTGGCAGCAAAAAAAAACCCTGAGCATGACGCTACCACCACCATGCTTGCCAGTTGCCAGTATAGGTCTAAAAGCCTCACCTTTACTCCTCCAAACATAACTTGAAACTGTAGCCAACGAGCTCAATCTTTGATTCGTATGACCATAATACTTTCTTCTTATCCAAGTGGGCACTCAAGTTGAGCTTGAAAGTGTGAACTTTGAAGCAGGGGCTTCCTTGTTTCCGGACTGTGCTTTAATAGTAAAAGTATCTCATAAGGCTTATGTGACAGTATCTCATTTGGTTATTAAAACTGACATTTTGTTTGCATTTTGTAATTTTTGTCTTTTAATTAATAAAAGTGTTGTTAGAAAATGAGATTTTTGCATATTTTGGACATTTTATATCTTGTAGTCTGAAAAGAAGAACTAAAAGCTCTAAAGAGTATATTATCACACGTGAGCCGTGGTTGGTCGTTTTACTGAATAATGTGTTTAACATATAATTTTAATATTTTCCTTCTTTTCGTATGACTTTCTGAACATTCAGGCGCATGTTAAACACTTCTTATGACTTTCAAAGAACTCTGCAGCCTTTGCAAAGGAAAACAGGCTGTTTGTGGGTATCAGACTTGTCGTAGTTTATGTATCTGTATTTCTGAAAGCTGCTCAGGATTTTAGCTCAGAGGTCTTGCACATTTCTCACCACTCATGCAGGCATTGCGGCACACCAGCATGAGGCTTTAAATAATGTTCATAAGATAAAAATGTTCCTTCAGAGAAAGTGACCCACCTACAGAGGCTAAATTTGTTGATATGTTATCGTGCTGAGAGTGGAATACACCCCTGTGGCTCAGCCCGAACCCATGAGCTGCGGTGATATCACTAGTGGTCTTTTATATTCAACTGCATCAGTCTGACATGAAAAAGGTAAATAAAATTAATAGTAAACGTTGACATGAAACGCAGGGTAAAAACTAATGAGTACATTTTCTTCTAACAAAGGCAGATGGTCTGGTTATGAACACACCGAATGTGACAGAAGTCAAAATGACTTCAACAGCTACACCAATGAGCTCTGTGTTTGTGTGTGCGTGTTACAAATTTCCCCGGGCAACAACAAAAGCAGAGAGGATGATCCTGTTTTTACAGTATGACATCAAATACGTGACGAGCAGACAAACACGATGAAGCAGAAGGAAATTTAAAGGTTTTAGTCAGAAAAGAGAAAGAGGGAGGGAGTGTGACCAGGCGAACAAGCTTAAACAGCAAAGACAGACGTAGTATGAGACGGAGAGAGAGAGAAAAAAAGCAGAGCGTAGGAGACGGAGAAACAAAGAGGCGCAGAAACAAAGTGATAGAGAGAAAGAATGGAAACGACATCCGTTAAAGAAGAATAAAGGATACGAAAAGATGAACAAAGACAGAAAGAGAACAGAGCTCTGTAAAAAATACCCAAAACATTCGGCCTTATTCACATTTACCAGTGAGCTTTACAAACATGCAACATTTGCTCTTTATACACTCAGCATCCAGGATGTGTTCTTTTTAAAATCTCCACTTTAAACTAGGAACATATTCGGCATTTATATTAATCCTGATAAGCACATAAAGCTAGATGTAAACTTAAAGAATTAGCATTAGCAGACACTCTGATGAGAGTTCACCTGTAAGATAATGACAGCAAAATCTTAATTAAAAAAAAATAATTAAGTACAGTGCAGGGTTGCAGAGTTTTGTGTACATTGCAGAGGTGTTTGTTCGAAAGACAAGAGTGGAAAATATATATGCAAGTGTTTTATGTTCTATCCATCAATAATACGCTTATGTGATTCAGGGTGGCAGCGTGTGGGCTCTGGAGCTTATCCCAGCTGCTAAAGGGCAAAAAGGTGGTGTGCACCCCCGGACAGGTCACCAGTCTATCACGCTATGGGCAACTTAGTGTTGCTAGTTTATAGCAGTGGTCATCCCGGGGCTGTTATGCATTGTAAAGTAAAGATCCTCCAACATTACTGAGAGAAAACCAATAACCAAACAAAGGTAATCAGAATCGGAATAGTTTATTAATACCTGGGGAAATTATGCAGTTAATTTCCTCAGCTCACTGGATATATAACAGGGTTTGTTAGCCATTATCAACTCTATGGACTGATTTATTGGCTACTTACAACTGAAGACCTGTTAGTAACTTTATAGCTTTACTGTAGATATACACACATCTTTTGCTCTACATTGGCCTTTCACATCCCGGACTTTTAAACCTTCAGAGGTCTAATTCATCATAAATAAAACTGTATGTTTGGGAAAAAGGCAAAACAGACCTTTTTGGAAAAAAGGTTTTATTTTCTTTGTTATCTAATGGCCAACACTTGAGAGAGCAGTTTAATAGGGCTCAGACTGCCGCGGAGCCTTTCTGATGCCCTGAACGTTTCTTCTTCACTCCATTTTATTATTTTATTGCTCATAAAGGGTAATGTTATTATTTAGGTTTCTTTTTTTCATATATTTATTGGCTTTATTAGATAGATGCAGTGAAGACAGATAGGGAAGCGGAGGGAATGAGAGAGGGGGGAGATATGCAGCAAAGGGCCGCGGGGCGGACTCGAATCCAGGCCTGCCGCTCTCAGCCATGCAGTATATGGTCGCCTGCTTATCTTACTGAGCTAAGCCGGCACCCCTGTTCAGGTTTCTTTCTATTACTGGAGGATCTTTACCTTACAGTTACCTGTGGTTGTGATTTGGTGCTTTATAATAAAATTGAATTGAATAAAAAAAAACTAAAAAGATCTTGATGTTCTGATTGCCTGGGGTTAGGGTTGTCACCACTGATGACACAAACCTTAGCAAGACTATGACCTACCCATCCTGTTTTCACATATAGTAGGAGTACAGAATGGGAACATTTGCTTCTGATGTGTTCTCATTTCTGAAAATACACCATTTGGTTTATTTCAGGGTGCTGCCTGAGTAGAGCCTGCGAGAGGCAGTACATAGGGCGACCACTCAGCTGTAAATACAACAGGTTATTACCTGTTCTACTACCTGGCACACACAAGTACAAATGGGCACAAACTGGTACAACTGGACCAATTTAAGAGGCGTCAGCTATACTTGTGTTTTTTTGTATAGTATTCTAGGAAAGTAAGTCACATGAACTTAATATAGTATATCCAGTGAATGAGCTCTTCTCTGCGTTAAGCTACTTCACCTGGTAAAAGTATTAAAACTTCACTATGAATAGCCAGGGGTTGGCTTCATCAGGTGGGGACCTCCAGCCTCCAGGGTCTTGTTTATGACTGACTAAAGGACCTTGAGACTGACAGATGGATTGGAGCATCTTTTATGCAGGAGCATAGGGTAAAAGCAAAGTTGTTGATTTAGTCTATATCAACTTTACTACCCTCACCTATGGTCACGAGCTCTGTGTAGTGACCAAAAGAATAAGACTACACATATAAGTTTCCTTCAAAGGGTGGCTGGGTTCTCTGGGGTGAGGAGTTCAGTCATTTGAAAGGGTCTCTGAGTAAAGCAAACACCTCTTCACATTGGCTGGGGTTTGGGAAGTCTGGGATTCTCAGATTCTCCTTCTGGCTTTGTGCGCAGCAGCTGTGGGATTTCAGTGTGTGCGTGTTTCCTAGGTCTCCAGCACACTACAGAATAACAGAAGTTCATTAGTAAATGCAAAGGTGGTGTGCCAATCACTTCACCTGGCACTGCTGAAAGTACAAAAATAATATTCCCATGAGTCTGTGTTCTTGTAATTTCAGAACTGTTCCTTACTTAAGCAAGCCACATGAAAATGATGAATTCAAACAAGCATGAACAGTTATAGTCTAAACATGCAGATAACGCAGTATAAGTACACCCAAACAATGTAATGCAGTTAAATGAAATAACATTGTTGTATTTACAGTGCAGGTCTGAGTATGAATTTTAGTGAGGAGCAGAGAATGGCTTGTTGTCTTCCACTGATAACAATAAAAAAAAATCAGAGGCTTCTAAACCTTTAAGTTCTCATTTTTGATTAAGATCTTCTTGGAGCTGCTGAGCTATCTAGGATAGCTGAACCATGACTGTCTGAAGTATCATTATTTACTGTAGTCTTAATGTAAAGTACGTGTTTATTCCTTTTTTGGAACATGACCTGAAGTAATCCATGAATCTATATCTACCTCCAGTACACTGGATGAATAATATTCCATGGGTAATTAAATGTCTGAAATGTGTGTCCTCTTTATTGGAGTGGCAGCAGAAGTATTAGAATATCTCAAAACCATAAAATTTGGATGAAGTGTGTCCAAACTGAACTGTTGATGTAATATGGGGTGATTTTGATGATGAAAATAAAAGTCTCTGCTATAAATATTGTGGTGCCTCTGCCTGATGGA
>VOQK01042185.1:0-13570 GCA_015052645.1 Benitochromis conjunctus | reverse complement strand
TGTCCAGAAGAGCGCAGTCCTAGGAACAGCTAAGATACTGCGCAGGACTCTCAAGCTCCCAGGCCTCTGGTAGAGGACCCGAGCTTGGAGGATACACACCGCCCACAGGGGCGAGAGGGGAATTATAAAAAAAAAAAAAAATTCCCCTCTCGCCCCTGTGGGCGGTCTATCCTTCAAGCTTGAGGGTCCTGCGCAGTATCTTAGCTGTTCCTAGGACTGCACTCTTCTGGACAGAGATCTCCGATGTTGCTCCTGGGATCTGCTGGAGCCACTCTCCTAGCTTGGGAGTCACCGCACCGAGTGCTCCGATTACCACTGGGACCACTGTTACCTTCGCCCTCCACATCTTCTCGAGCTCTTCTCTGAGCCCTTGGCATTTCTCAAGCTTCTCGTGTTCCTTCTTCCTGATGTTGCTGTCATTCGGAACTGCTACATCTATCACTACGGCCGTCTTCTTCTGTTTTTCCACCACCACTATATATATATATATATATATATATATATATATCACCTGTTGAGACAAACAAAGAAAAAAACAAGAAAAGAAAACAAGCAAAAGTAATGCAGAGCAACACAATCTGGGGACCACAGCAATAACCTAGATTAACAGTAAATACTAAGTATTGAATGTTATTGTGTAGCACGCAGGACTGACAGTGCACAACGTGCTCCAGGACAGCAGCCAAGAAAGGTGTAGTTTGCATCTCTGAATACCCGTGTGTATACCTGTGTGGATGCGTGCGTTTGTATGCAAAAGCCTTCTCCATGTAACGATCTGTCAGTTCTGTGAGGGGCCATAGCTCCATCCCCCAGGGCATAAAGCAGGCATGGAGGAGATCCAGGCCCTAGACATCCAGAGGTCCCCAGAGTGTGAGAGCCCTAGGAGGACAAGAGGCAATGCGCCATCCTCCCAGAAGGAGCCGAGGAGAGCCCCGGATGAGGGGTCACACCGCAGCCACGGAGCAGAGGCCAGAGGGGGCCGCAGGAACGTGCCCGCAGGCCCCGAGGCCAGAGGCATGAGGGCCCCCGCTCCCCGGAAGGGGCCTGACCGAGCCAGGCCCCGCCAAGCAGCCACCAGGAGTGAGCAGGCACATACCCGAGCACCCAGCCCCGTACACCAAGAACAACCAACGCACCGACGTCCGAGGGCATCAGCCACTGGCAGGAAGTGTGATGAGGGGAGATAGGCCTCCATATCTTGGAGGGACTGAGATGTTCCCAAAGAGGTGGAGTCCGAGGCCCAACCTGACACATAGACACAGACAAACAGGCACACACAGACACAAACACACATTCCCACCCTCATGTACATATAACCACAAACACTTCGCAACCCAGACCCCAAACGGTTGGCCAACTCCACCTCCAGCCCCCCCCCCCCCCGCCCCGATGGTTGGCAGAGAGCATGGGTGTGTGTCAATATTATATTTAATGCTCTGGACTATTAAATTAAAACATCTGTGGTAATTTTGTCTGTTTCCTGGTTATTACACAGAAACTGCCACATGTGTTTCCAGGTAACAATCACACTTCTTTAAGTTAGCTTTAATAGGTTATTATAGTGTTATTAAATAGAAACAAAATCAAATCAAAATCAAAATTTTGCTTATTATACATAAACTACCACAGATGTTTCGGTTAACTAATCCAGAGAATTAAACATAATATTGTGGCGGCCCACTAGGGGGCTCCACTCACACCCAGGTTGAGAGGAGGGGTTTGTTATATTGTGTGGTGCGATGTGTTCAGTTGGTGTGTGGGGAACAATAAAGGCAGAATGTAAGTTTGAAGCTCCCGTGTCGTCTCTGTCATACCTCCACATTGGTGACCCCAGATTTGAACATGCTGCAGGCCATGGATGATGCTGGCCCCGCCGTGGACACTACAGCCGCCGCTGGCCCTCCGCCTCCTGCCGTGGCTACGTTCGCTATGGCGCTCAAGCTGCTGGATTTTTGGCTCCACGACCCCTCGTTGTGGTTCGTCCACGTGGAGGCTAAGTTTGCTCTTCGCGGCATGTCGACCAACGACACGAAGTTTCACCATGTCGTGGCCTCGCTCGACCCACTAGCCACCCACCATGACTCTCCTTCGGGACCCTCCCGCACACGGGAAGTACGTCGCCCTTAAGGACCTGCTGCTTCGTCGATACACCCTGACCAATGCGGAGCGTGCCGAGAAGCTCCTCTCACTGTCGGGCCTGGCTGGGGTCATGGCTTTGGAACTGATGGAGAGCATGTTTTCCTTGCTCGGATCAGATGACGGGGGATTCCTCTTCGTCCATCTCTTTCTCCGGCAGCTGCCTGTGGCCATGAGGACCGCCCTCGCCAACTCCCCGTTTCTGGCAGCGAAGGATTACCGCTCGCTGGCGGAAGAAGCGGATGGCGTCCTGCTGGCTTCCCACCCCTTTGACGTGCATGCCCTGGCTGTGGACCTGCCGCCAGCACTGCCACCTGTTTTCCTTGGAGCGGCCAATCACGTGTTGACGGCGGGGATTGCTACACGACAACACTGCCGGCTTCTGCTTCTATCATCAGCGTTTTGGTGCCAAAGCACGTTGCTGCCTGCCACCGTGCTCTTTTCCAGCCCAGGGAAATGGAGCTGCCAGTGCGCCTTAGCAGCCGCAGTTGCTGGCGATATGGAGAGGCTGCTGTTCATTGAAGACTCACGTTCCAGGAGATGTTTTCTGGTGGACTCCGGTTCCCAGAAGAGCCTCGTTCCACCGGCGGGCGAAGCACGACGTGGATCATTATATTCCCATGGTCGGGCTCCCGGTGTTCACCTCGACCCCGCGAAACTGTCCGTCGCCCATGAGGAGTTCGCCACTATGGCGAGCCTGGGCATCATGCAGTGCTCGAACTGCGCCTGGGCTTCTCCGCTGCACATGGTGCCCAAATCGGATGGGCTGTGGCCACCGTGCGGGGATTTTCGGCATCTGAATACGGTTACAGAGAAAGACTGTTATCCCATTCCCCACATTCAAGATTTTTCTGCCCATCTCGCCATCTCGACTTGGTGCGGGGGGGTAATCACCAGTTTCCAGTGCGTGTTGCCAATGTACCCAAAACTTATTACACCTTTTGGTTTGTTTGAGTTCCTCCGCGCATTTTCCGTGGCGAAGTTGGCGCTGGCCAACGCAGGTCAACGCTACCCAACGCTACCCAACGCTGCCCAACGCTGCCCAACGCTGCCCTGCTGGCCCATCTGCTACCGTCGGCAGACATCGCATTGACGACTGACGCATCGGATGTGGCGGTGGGCGCCGTGTTGGAACAGCACGTCTCCGGCGTCTGGCAGCCGCTTGCCTTTTTCAGTTGTGCACTCCGCGATGCCGAACGCAAGTACAGCATTTTCGACAGGGAGCTGTTGGCTCTGCACCTCGCGATGCGCCATTTTCGTTTTTTTCTTGAGGGTCGCAAGTTCACCGCGTACGTTGACCACAAGCCATTGACCTTCGCCATGTCCAAGGTTTCTGACCCTTGGAGCGTGCGCCAGCAGTGCCAGTTAGCGGCCGTTTCGGAGTCTACGACAGACATTCAGCACGTGGCTGGTAAGTCCAAACGGGTAAATGACTGTCTGTCCTGCGTCTTGGTTTCTCCCGTGTACATCGGTGTCGACTACGCCGCCATGGCCGCTGATCCGGATTCCCTTGCCCTTCGGTCCGCGCAAACGAGGCTCGTGCTGGAGGACACGCCAGTGTGGGACGGCGGTCCGCGTTTGCTGTGCGACGTTTCCACCGGTCGCCTGCACCCTCTCGCTCCCGTTTCGTGACGTCGTCATGTTTTCGACTCCGTTCATGCCCTCTCTCATCCGGACGTGCGGACTTCAGTTAAGCTGGTCAGTGCCAGGTTCGTTTGGCTGGGCCTGCAGAAATTGGTGAAGAACTGGGCTGCGGCGTGCGTTCCATGCCAACGCTCACACAGGCACACTCAGGCACCCTTCGAACCCTTCCGCGTCCTTGGTAGGCATTTCAACCATGTTCACGTCGATTTGGTCGGCCCTCTTCCGCAGTCACAGGGTTTCTCGCACCTTTTGACTGTGGTGGATCGCACGACCTGGTGGTCGGAGGCGGTTCCCCTGGCATCCACGATGGCGGCAGCCAGGGCATTTATGTCGACGTGGGTTTCGCGTTTCGGTCCCCCCGCTGACATTACCTCGGATCGGGACCCCAGTTCATTTTGGAGCGTTGGTCTGCCATGGCTGATGGCCTAGGGGTCAAGGTTCACCGCACCACTGCGTACCACCGGCAGGCTAACGGGATGTGCGAGCGGTTTCACTTGTCGCTTAAGGCCAAGCTTCGGGCTTCCTTGACAGGTGGCGACTGGGTTGACCGTCTTTCCTGGGTTTTGTTGGGGTTGCGCAGTGCGGTTAAGGAGGACCTCGGGGTTTCTCCGGCAGAGATGGTCTTGGGCCAGCCCCTCAGGCTCCCAGGGAATTTTTGCCTGAGAGCCCCCCTCCGTGTTTTGATGCCTCTGTGCCTTCTCTCCATTCCTCAGAGGGCTCCCTTTCTGTTCTTGGCCCCGTGCACCACTGCCTACCTGACGTTTTCATTCCGAGGTCGTTGGACTCTGCTAAGTTTGTTTTTGTCAGGCACGACGTCCATCAGCCTCCCTTACGTCCCCTTTATGACGGCCCTTTTAGAGTTATTGAACCGGACCACAAGCATTTCCTTTTGGACTTTGGGGATCGACAGGAGGTCATTTCGGTGGACCGGCTTAAGCCTGCGCACGTCCTCCAGGATGATCCGGTGGTACCGGCCCGGTCTCCCCGCCGCGGCCGCCCACCTGCAGCTGGACTGTTGGATTCTGACTCTTTATCTGAGAACGTTCCGCAGCTTGGTACCCTGGCAGGTCGACCCTAAGCCGATTCTCTACCCCCCCGGTTCAGCCGTTCTGGACTTCTGATTAAGCCCCGGGCCTTGGACTAGTGGATGGTTCTGCTGGGTGTTCGGGGGGGGGGGCGTGTGTGGTGGCCCACTAGAGAGCTCCACTCACACCCAGGTTGAGAGGAGGGGTTTGTTATGTTGTGTGGCGCGTTGTGTTCAGTTGGTGTGTGGACAACAATAAAGGCAGAGTGTAAAGTTGAAGCTCCTGTGTCGTCTGTGTCATACCTCCACAATATTGACATTACTGCTTTTAAGCACAGCACATCCAAACTTGACACAAACGTTAACGCTGGACACAAACAAGGAAAACAAACACAGAGACAAAGCTGACTACACACATGTATAAGACAGGAAAGGGAAGTAACATCATTTAATAAGCTAAGAACTAGAAACACGGATAACAAAATCCCACAGAAACTGAAAACCCAAGGTCAACAACTCATATACCCTGATACAAGTACGGAGAGACTGGAGTGTGAGACTGACAGACAGATTTCTGTGGTGTCAGCATTGGTGATGAAAAAGTTGAGCATAAAAGCTTTTCTTATGCTGAGAGACAGTCTGTATAGGTATCAGGACATTGTAAAAGCAGAAATATCAAAGTTTTTTTCTAATGTTATTGAGAACAATTCCAAAAATCCCCTGATTTTTTTCAATTATTGACTCTGCTCTGAATATTTCTCCAGCTTCTCATATTAATAGTTCCTCAGGAACTTGCCAAAGGTTCTTGCAGTTTTTTATCAATAACACAAAACAGCCTTCACATGACCTTTCTAAAATATTCACCTGCTTTGATCAGTTTGAGCCTGTGTTTTGATCAGGCAGAGGAACTATGTAATGGCATGAAGACATCATCTTGTCCAAATGATGTTGTTCCAGCACATTTCCTAAAAAAGATTTTTAAGGTGGTCGATTCTGACATCGTAAGGATTTTTAACAGCAATCTTAGTTCAGGTGTTGTGCCAGCCTGTTTTAAACATGCTGTTGTACAGTCTATACTTTAAAAGAAAAAAACTCATCTTAATTCCTCTGTCCTCAAATTTCAGGCCTATTTCAAAGCTTCCTTTCCTATTGAAAACTTTGGAAAAGATTGTGTCTGTCAGCTGCAATTTTTTTTAAACGGACACAGTATTTTTCAGAGGTTTCTGTCTGGTTTCAGAGCTCTTTAGAGTTTTTAACAATCTTTAATTAGCTACTGACTCAGGAGACTCAGCTGTGCTTTTGCTTTTGGATGTGACAGCTGCCATTGATTCTGCTGACTACAGCATCTTGATCTTGTTGGAGCATTGCGGGATCAAGGGCATTCCTTTAGAGTGGTTCAGGTCATACCTGTCTGACAGGACGTTCTCTGTGAGCTCTGGAGATTTTATGTCTTCCTCAGCTCCTCTTACTTGTGGTGTTCATCAGGGATCCATATTGGGGCCAATTTTATTCTCTATTTATATGCTGCCTCTAGGTTTAATTTTTAGAAAATCTAACATTTGTTTCCATTCATACGCCGATGACACTCAGATCTACCTTCAACTGAAGAGAAGCTATTCTGCTCCACTAGAACCCTTACTTCAGTGTCTCGATGAAGTTAAAGCCTGGATGTCCTCTAACTTTCTTAACTTTTTTTTCTTTTCTTTTTTTTTTCTTTTTTTTCTTAACTTTAATGAGAACAAAACTGAAGTGATTATGTTTGGACCAAGTGGCAATCCCAGCACTTCTCATTTTAACCTGCACAGTCTTGAAAGGCTCAAGAATTATTAAGTCGCACATCAAAAATTTTGGGTTATATTTGACAGTTATTTCACCTTTGAAAAACACCTTTGGCTCAATTCTACGGTGGTCGTTTTTCAAGCTAAGGCTTTTATCCTTTAAAAACTTTGAATGGGCGATCTATGCTTTTATTACATCCCAGCTGGACTACTTAACTCCTTATATGTTGGTCTAGAATGCTGCAGCTCATCTTCTGACATGAGTTAAAAGATGTGAACATATTTCCCCGGTGCTTGTCTCTCTTCACTGGCTCCCTGTTCACATTAGAATTGATTTTAAAATTGTATTGTTGACTTACAAAGGCCTTGAATGGACATGCTCCTGGGTATTTGTCTGACCTCTTGGATCTCTTAGATAAAATGATCTTTTGCTTTTATCCATACCAAGGTCTAGGCTGGTACACAGAGGCAATCAAGCATTTGGGGTCTTAGCACCTAAACTGTGGAATAATCTACCCCTACACATCAGACAGGCTCCTACTGTCAATCTTTTCAAATCTCTATTTAAAAACACATTTGTATTCACTGGCTTTTTTATACAGTATGAGAGTTATTTGGTGATTGGTACTAATATTACAAGTTATATGTTATTTTGTACTAGTTATTTTGTATTTCTGTACAGCATTTTTTTTATTAAAAAAACAAAAAACAAAATGAATACCTCCTGGACAAGGTATCAGGCATGTTTTACTGGGAGGAGGAACAGTAGGACATGCTTATATAACCGGTGGTTTTGGAAAGGGAGGTCTGGGCTTCTCTACTTGAACTGCGACCTGAACCAGGATAAGCAGCAGAAAATGGTCATTGCATGTATTTCTGCAAATCCAGCCTTGAGCAAGTCTCAATGATTTGGCTACTGTTATTCAAGTAGAGTAAAATGAAGAGCTCATGCTTAAAGCTGCACCTTATGAGCCAGGTACAAATGTATTACTTTCTGAATAGTTAAAGAGCAGCCTGTTAACTATTGAGTAAATACTGACGCATCATTTTGGAGCCCTTCACTTTTTGCAGAATTTAAAGTTGACTGGAAAATAGATTAACAACACTTACACATTTACAAATGATAAACTTTAACATCACCTCAACCTGTGCACGTCCTTCCCATAATAAAGAGAATACAGCAGAGTAGGAGCCATTGAGATAATCCTTCACTTGTCCTGCCACACCTGCACCAAGAGCTGCGTCGTGCAGCCGGGCGAGTAAGACATCTCCCCCAGACTTCTTTGGATTTCCCTGGAAATCGTACATTTTGACCATAACTTCCAGTTTATCCCCAACATGCCACTGTCCTCCTCTTTTCCCTGAGAGAATGATGAAGATGCTGTGGGCTGGATCACTGGTTTTGTTCTGGGAAAGAGGAGATGGTAAAGGCGGAGTTTCAGGCCATGCAGTGGACTCTAGAATGTATTCTTCTTCACGAGCATCCTTGGGTGACAGTGGTAGGAAGCTGCAGAAGCCATGATCCATGTAAGAAACAGGGGGAACACTCGGGGTAATGATCTTGGAATTCAGTTTAATCTGAAAGAAAGAGACATGCTGAAAAAGATGCATCAAACAAATGAAATGCCAGAGAAGCTTTTAGTAAACAAAATGATTAATTGCTTTCAGGAAACTGATCAAATCTGTTGACAAAAAGATTCAGCAGTAGCATTGTTAGCTGCAGTGTCATTCTATACAAAATCATTCATTCTAACAAGTGATAAAACGTGAGGTCCAAAGTCATCTTTCAAGCACTGGGTGCCTAGGTGGTGTACAGCAAATGATATAGGCTTCATAGATAACTGGCAAACTTTCTGGGAAAGACTTGAACTTGTTAAAAGAGACCTATTGAGCTAGTGAGGACTGCCTCCATCGTACTGTGGATGGCACAGCTACTAAACCACCCCACCACGTTGCCAGCCCTCCAATGCCCTCCCCCGGTCCAGGAGAGACGTACCGCATACCGGTAAGGTGAAAAGGGGGTACACGCCAGGCTCTGGTGGATTCGGGCTGTACGCAGACCCTGATTCATCAAACCCTGGCTCATCCGAGGGTATTGTTGGAGGCAGAGTGGGTGGAGGTGTGTACATGGGGACATCCATAATTATCCCTTGGTGCCACTGGAAACTAGATATCAGGGGAAAACGCACAGGCTGAAGGCTGCGGTTAGTTCGAGCCTGATGCACCCCTTAATTTTAGGGATGGATTGGCCAGGGTTTGGGAAATTAATGGGACAGTGTGTCGGGGTGCTTTAGTGGCCTGTAGGGACATGCGGGGTCTGCATGGCACTCAGCGGTGATGCAAGATCGTCCAACATTGGCTCAGAGGAGGAGGAGGATCCAGCGTTCCTCCTTGGGAGACCCCACTGGCTCCAATAAGCTACTCCATGGATGATTTTCCCCTTGAGCAGTCTCATGATGACACCCTGCGCTCAGCGTTTGACCAAGTGATAAGAATTGATGGTCAGATGGTGCGCCCTGAAGCAGTGCTGACGTTCCTGAACTTTGTATTGATTAGGAACAGGTTGTGTCAAGTGAGCCATAAAACTCGCATGCAGGAAGAACACAGCCAGTTGTTGGTGCCTAACAGCTGTCGGGAAATGATTTTCCAGGCGGCTCATCCAATGGCCGGTCACATGGGGTATGACAAAACACTGGATAGAATACTGGCCCGATTTTATTGGCTGGGCATCTGGGCGGATGTGCACCGGTGGTGCGCATCATGCCCGGAGTGTCAGCTGGTGAACCAAGCGCTTTTGTGCCTGTTACCATTAATGGAGGTCCCATTTGAGTGCATTGGCATGGACCTCATCGGGCCATTTCACCAGAGTGCATGCAGATATTGCTTTATATTAGTCCTGGTGGATCATTCAACGTGATATCCGGAAGTGCCGTTGCACACCATTTCTGCTAAAAGTGTGGCGAAGGTACTCTTTCAGGTCATCTCCCAAAAGAGATACTGACTGACCAGGGCACGTCATTCACGTCTTGCACACTAAAAGAGCTTTATGAATAATTCTGCATTAAGTCTATTCCGACCAGCATCTACCACCCTCAGACTGACGGGCTATTGGAGAGGCTGAATAAGACCTTAAAGTCCATGATTCAGAAGTTTGTTCATGAGGATGTATGCAATTGGGATCGCTGGTTAGACCCTCTGTTGTTTGCAGTGCGGGAGGCGCCCCAGGTGTCACGGCTGGGAAAGCAGCCGTGTGGTGTGGAGAAGGAAGGACCCAAAATGCAGGCACTCGTTGGATGCAGGTGAGTGGTTTATTTACATAAGTGAAAACAACAAAAGCAAGGATGGTGAGGACAGAACTAAGAAACAGCCTAAACTGGGAAATCTAATAACAAACCTGAAACCATACATGTAGGGGAAGTAACGGGATGAAGGCAGATAGATGCAGAGAGACACCAGTAAAGTAGACACCATACAACGCAGATGGACCGACGACCAGCACAGGCAAACACACACTACATATACACACCAAGGCAAACAAGGAAACAGCACACAGGAGGGAGACACAGCTGATCCTGATTGCCTGACGAGACCGGGGAGCGCAAAACTCAACACACTCACATGAGACACAGACCTTCAAAATAAATAAAATTGAGTTGTTGTTTGGCAGGAATCCATGGGGGGTATTGGACCTTATTAAAGAAAACTGTGCGGAGGGTCCAAGCCCAATGAAAAATGAAATTCAATAAGTGCTGAACCTGAGAGCAAAGCTGCACACATTGCGGAGGTTGTCACGAGAAAATTTGCTCCAGGCTCGGGAACATCAGCAACGCCTGTACAACAGAGGGGTTAGACTCAGGCTATTTTCACCAGGAGATAAATTGCTTGTGTTACTCCCTTCTTCTCACTCAAAGGTACTCGCCAAGTGGCAAGAACCCTTCGTAGTCACACAGCGAGTGGGGGACGTGGACTATGAGGTGGTACGGTCAGAACAGGGCAGGGGCCAAACAGATTTATCACCTCAAGCTCCTTAAAGCGTAGAGAGAGGCTCTGGCAAGCCTGGTTAAGGAGAGAGATGAGTTAGGGCCGCAGGTGCCAAATTCCACCATTCCTGCCTCCCTCCATCGTGATGACCATCTCACACAAGCCCAAAGAGCAGCTGTTGCTGCATTGCAACAGCGTTTTGCAGATGTGTTTTCCCCCTTGCCCAGCCGTGCGACTCTTATGGTGCACCACTTTGAAATGCAGCCTGACGTGACGGTACGTTCACTGCCCTACAGACTACCGGAGCACAAAAGGCAAATTGTGCAATGGGAATTGTCGGAAATGTTGAAGCTGGGAGTTATAGAAGAGTCACACAGTGCTTGGTGTAGCCCCATCGTTCTGATAGTGAAGAAAGATGGTTCTGTGTGGACTATCGTAAGGTGAATGAGGTGTTACAGTTTGATGCTTATCCCATGCCCTGGGTCGACGAGCTCCTTTAGGCACTGCTCGCTTCTTTACGATGTTGGATTTAACCAAGGGCTACTGGCAGATTCTCTTGTCTGCAGAGTCCAAGGAAAAAACGGCCTTCTCCACACCGTATGGTTTGTTCATTACACTTCCGTCCAACTTGTTCGGGGCCCCCGCCACCTTCCAGTGTCTCATGGACCGGGTGCTGTGTCCACACGCTACAAATGCTGCCGCCTACCTGGATGATGTCATCATCCATAGTGACAGTGGCCACAGTCCTGGAGTCCCTGAGAAAGGCAGGCCTCACAGCCAAACTGAAGAAGTGCACAGCTGGACAGAGGGAGGTACAGTGTCTGGGGTACCACTTGGGAGGCGGGTAGGTGCAGCCACAGATGGACAAAATAGCAGCCATCGAATCCTGTCTGCGTTCCAAGACCAAAAGAGAGGTGAGATTCTTGGGGCTGGCGGGTTACTACCGCCGGTTTATGCCTGGCTTTGCTGACCTGACCAGCCCCTTGACTGATCTCACCCGAAAATGTGCCTGTGAGAGTGAATTATTAAATATTGTCATTATTGTGTGTTGAAACTGTAACCATTGGTTAGACTGCAGGATTTAAAGACACTTTTCCTTTTATCTTTCTTTACAATAGGATGTTGGGAAGATCAAAAGATGTCCTTTTATTACACCAGAGCTTTCTGCCATCTGTTAAAGGCTTGAAGGAAGGTTAGAAGGTTATAGTGTTTAACTGTGGACATACCATAAAAAGACTGTTCTTTTTAGATAAGAAATGTATACTTCCTAACTTTTATGGGGTGCACCTGTGTTTACAGAAGTTAGACTGTTTAGGGGTTAGACCACATGTTGCAGGAGATTACTCTTTTTATTATATGGTCAGTAGGAAGTCATGCACACACACAGACACACACACACATTCCCACACCCACACATGCATGCGCAGAGACAGACACAGAGTGTTTTGAACTTTTATGACACACCACAGGGGGATTGCCCTTGGGTGTTTTGTGACTGTGTGTTCTCAATAAAAGGATTGCTGGGGGAGGCCTCGTTGGAGTCTTTCACAGGTTGGAGCAGAGAGCAATGGTTCTGTGAATTCAACGAAGGCTTCGCTTGCGCAAGTCAAAAAGATCAATCGCTGTCTGTCTTGTTTTCGTTCATGAGGATAAGTCTCTAGAAACTAGCGGAGGGTTGCTAGTTGCAAACCTCACAGTGCCCCAGATCTGGTCTGGCCGGCGGAGCAGTGCCAGGCGGCATTTGTGCAGGTGAAAAAAGCCCTCCGTGTGGAACCCCTGCTTCATATGCCTAACTTCTCCCTCCCTCTTATTTTGCAGACCGACGCCTCAAGCAGGAGGCTGGGAGCCGTTTTGTTCCAGCAGGTGAGGGGAGTCGACCGTCTCGTCGTGTATATCAGCAGGAAACTGTCTGAACAGGGGGGGGGGCAGGAACAGTACAGTGGAAAAGGAGTGCCTGGCCATCCGGTGGGCGGTTGACTCCCTTCGTCATTACCTCCTGGGCCGCCCTTTCACCTCCTGTTCGGATCAAGCGCCGCTACAATGGCTCCACCAAAATACAGAAGCCAAGGCAGTGAACGCCAAAAGTACCATGAACACTGAAAAGTGTATTCAAAGTTTATGTGAAAAAATAAAAGCCATACTAAGAGCCACAGAGTCGTGTCAGCTCCTGTTCACCTCCTTTATTTCGGTAATATCTCCAAAATTAGAAACATCCTGTCTCAGAGTGAGGCTGAATACCTAGTTTGTGCATTTATTACTTCTAGGCTGGACTACTGTAATTCGGTATTATCAGGATGTCCTAAAAACTCCCTGAAAAGCCTTCAGTTACTCCAAAATGCTGCAGCAAGAGTCCTGACAGGGACTAGAAAGAGAGCGCATATCTCCTATATTGGCGTCCCTTCATTGGCTCCCTGTAAAATCCAGAATTGAGTTCAAAATCCTGCTCCTCACATGCAAGGTCTTATCTTATTGACCAAATATTGCCGTATCACTCCAATAGAGCACTTTGCTCTCGGACTTACTTATGGTTCCTACAGTATCTAAAAGCAGAACCAGAGACAGAGCCCTTCAGCGCTCTCTCTCTTTTTCTGTAATATATACTTTTTTTGGCATGAAGAGATAGATAGATAGAACCTTTATTTGTGACATACAGTTTCCCGCAGTGAAATGGGACCTCTCCGACCAGACATACATTGCACAAACATGACATCGGGGAGACAGGTCAGAATAGGTAGTACTGGAAATAGTGAAATACACAACATCAGGATCGGGAGGAGAAAAAAAAGACTCTATTCAGACTGAGCACCGAGATGCCCAGTCTGAGTACAGTAAAAAAAACACCTCAGCACATAATGTCACATCTCACACCATCAGAAAACACGTGACAAGCAACTGGGGTGGGGAAAGGGTGTGTCAAGTGAGCCGGTGCAGAGAAGACCCCGCCCAGTCCTGCTGCCATTACGGCGCTGGTCCAGACCCGCCCATCTACGTCGACAGGAATTAAGCA
>VOQK01042184.1:34307-47792 GCA_015052645.1 Benitochromis conjunctus | reverse complement strand
CAATTGATAGAAATGTTTACTTTAATGTCTCAGTTCTTATAAATGGAGATGCTGCTTTATGGTATGTATGATACTAAATATTAAAACTGTTTGTGCATTTAAAAAAAACTAAATTGTGTAGTACATTTGTCTGTATTTTGATTGGTTCCATTTATTATTAATGTTACCAAATTTAACTGTGCATATATTGGGAAAAAAATATTTTACATATTTAATATGTAAAAAATGTTGGCAGCCATCAGTGGTACCCCTCAGGCTCCTAGCAGATGCATCTATGGTACGAATTTCGAAATCCTACGTCGCCTTGTTCTCGAGTTATCGCATTCACAGGATTTTCAACTTGACCTCTTGAGGTCAAAGTCACTTCGACTCAAACATGTTCAGGTTTTTAGTAGATACACACATGGTATCAATTTGAAACTCCTGCGTTGCTTCGTTCTCGAGTTATCGCATTGACAAACTTGGATGTCCACGTTCCCATCCTGCCTACTGCTTGGCAGGGTGACACGCTGACATATACGCAACTGCTAGAAAATTTCACATTGTGCAAAGGCTGTTGGGAGATCAGAGGTTGTTCGGGCTTCTGTTGGCTGAAGTAATTCATCTGATAATTACTTGTTCTTGTTCGTCAGAATACTTGAATATGACTGAATGAATGTTTGTTCTTTGGTTGTCTGTATGAAAGAAAGTGGGATCATACTCCGTATCAAAGTACGGAATATTTTGATCATTTTTTCAGGGTTGCTACTTATTGCAAGTTGCATTCACCGGCGAGCTGTCAGCAACCCGTCTTATGGAAGTACCATGACGGAGTCTACCAAATGACCCTCTACTTTTTACTATCTCTCATATACACATAGATACAATCCCAGCCATACAGCGATTTAGTGATCTGACTTTACTTCCAATTTGACATCTTCTGCCTTTTTTTTAAAGGCACAGTGTACCTAAACTACTACACAGCACTAGAAACACTAAAGCACTGATGCAGTATGTGCACCACTTGTAATTTAATGAATTTTCCTTTGGTTAGTCCTTTAATGGCACATTAAAGAACATGAAAATAACAACACTATAATTTTCATATAATCAATTCCTTGATAAGACTTCCAAAACTTTAAGACCAGTACTGTTCAGACAATATTTAGACAGATACTCTGAAGACTGTTTGAAGGTCTTCTAACGCTTGTGCCAAATATGAGTTTGTGCTATATGTTTGGTTTTTGAACGTTTACTTAGTAAAATTTGTTCCATCATGAGTGGAGCTTGTGATGAACAGAGGAATGTAATCAGTGTGCTTACTTGAATGTAGCTAGTCTTTACTGCTTCATTTTTGCAGTAGGCTACATCTACAAATCACCTACACTTCATTTTCTTGCAGTTATTATAATAGTGTACAAGTGGGTGTATCTAGCATCACCATGTTGTATAACTGGCATCTTAAAACACTAGTGTCTACCTGTTACGTCAGTTATACTTTGACTCTGTTGGTAATTCTGTTAATTAATTTGTGGGTTTTCCTCAAAAGATCCTCTATAAACATGCATTTATTGCTATCTTGGAGTGCTAAATAGTCCATGGAGTAATGAAGCCAACACTGTATGTGGTAAATATGAAGACACTACATACTTGATGGAAACTACATAGACCCTGGTTCATGCGCACTTGGCAGGGTGCAGTCATACAGTGGAAAGAAAACAACAGTTCCTCTCTATATTCCAGCTGATATGGCAGTGGGGGCTTCTCAGCACACACTAGCGTGACATCCCAGTCTCAAGCGGACAGACACAATTAATCCCAGGGACAGTAGAGACTTGCTGACAGAGCAAGATAAGTTATCAGCCAATGCACACAGCTCCACCTGACCTGTTGAGCCTAATTTAGCCCTTATAGCACAAAAACTGTGCTCCTCAACTGACGGAGACTACTGCGTAGTTTTTTCTTTGTTCATTTGATGTCCTCGTGGGGTAGATGCTTTTTTATGATTTAGTGAATTTTGAGGAATCATATATGGGTTTTATGGCTTTAGGAAGGCAAACTGTCTTAGGATATTATAATGCAGATGTTCAATTTTCAGGTGTGCAAGTTAATCAGAAATGTAATCTTAAGGTGTGAAAAAATATATGAAAGTCTCCAGGGTCCTAGTACAAGTCTGATCATTTAAGTGCAATGTGATTTTAGGCAGGTAAATAACATGTCTCATGTACCATGCTTTAATTTCACATGTAAAGATGATTTTTTAGTTTTAGTCTTTTTTAGTTAGTTCTAAACTTTTCTTTATACAATTCTACTATTTTTAAAAGACTACCCATCGTGGGCCGAATCATGTGGTGTTTATTTTTAAACATGTTATTTGTTAAACAATTTACACTTTCAAGAAAGCAGAAGTGTTCACCGAGAGAAAGTAAACTCATAAATACTATTGCCAAGTGTAACCTGTGAATTTACAAAATAAAATAATAGAGATTCAGGAAATAAACATTTTTGCATTAGTTATAGCAGTTATATTTGGATATCACTTTCTGTCTAATGACTTCAACCTGCCCCACGCCATTAAAATCCTCTGTAACTTCATTATGTTTAACTCCTTACTGACCGCACAGAAGTGTCTTCCTGGCTTGGCAAACATGTTTCAGTCATGTTTAAGTTCAAACTGTGTTTATGTGTTGAAATGTAAATCTCAGTCTCTGACAAGAAGGAGTTTCAGTATCTCGGGGTCTTGTTCCTGAGTGACGGGAGAAGGAAACGGGAGATCGACAGATGGATCGGTGCTGCAGCTGCAGTGATGCGGACGCTGTACTGGTCCGTCGTGGTGAAGAGAGAGCTGAGTGTAAAAGCGAAGCTCTCAATTTATCGGTCGATCTACATCCCTACTCTCACCTATGGTCACGAGCTGTGGGTAGTGACCGAAAGAACGAGATTACAAGATACAAGTGGTGGAAATGGGCTTTCTGTGAAGGGTGGCTGGCCTCACCTTAGAGATAGGGTGAGGAGTTCGGCCATCTGGGAGTAGAGCCGCTGCTCCTCCACATCAAAATGAGCCAGATTGTCAAATCTGGGACCCTCCACCATTTGCTCTTGGAACTGAAGAAGCTTCTTGGATGAGAGCTAAAATGTCTTCAAGAAACTTAAAGAAGTCCAGACGCTTTTCTTCCCAAGCTCCTTAGACTATCTCAGTGAAAGGTTGGCTGTCTATAAGTCATTTTTAAGGAATGGAAACAGCGAGAAAAGGATGACGTAAGCCAAATAATCCAAGAACTGGGCCGAAAATCAGTGGCAACAGATCTTATACAGAGATGACTCCAAATCTGGAACTTTTGGTTTGAATTATCATCAATGTGTGTGGAGAAGATGAGAAGAGCAGTAGAACAGTAAGTGTCCAAGGCCATTTGTAAAACACATGGAAGTTTTGGAATTCCACTTGTTTTCACGATGTTGTCAAAACTGATGGGATTGATGATTGCAAAGAAAAAAAAATAGTATCAGAGTTTAATCCGCCCTGCAATAATCCCAACATCTAAGGAAGAGTTTAGGAATACTGTAGAACTATTCCTGAAGACTCTTTCAAGAAATGACAAGAAAACGTGACAACTTGAAGGCATCTTTAACTTGAAGAATAAAGGTGGTCATAACAAATATTTAACTTAGAGTGAAAAATAATCATGCAGACTCTCGTTTTGCCCGAGTACTGTATTTTCATTAATGTTTGTTCATGTTTCAATACATCACTGTAATTACTGTCTGTTTTAATGAAGTGGTAAATGGGAAGGTTCTTATAGCACTTTTCTACTAAAGTTGAAAGAGAGGAAGGGTTGCTCAAGACTTCACCACAGTATTGTGCTCCTGTTTAAATGCTAAACTAAGGTCTTTAATTATAACGCATGGCACACCAAATCGATGTCATCCCAAATGAATCATTGGGACTTGGTTTTATTTATCTATTTATTGATATTTAGTGTTTCACATTGTTGCCTCTGGCAAAACAGCATAAAGGCAGCTCTTAAAATTCCACTAGCTGATTAACAATTCAGGAGGCATCAAATTGGATGTATAGTCCAGTAAGGCAAGAGGGCATGTAAGGATAGCAAAACTTTACACTGCATAAATGTCCCACATTGTAATTTTCTTTTTATGTTTCAGGAGTCAGCTTCAGTGAAATTAGCTATCGATGAGTTAATCAAACTTTTTTTCCAAATTATGCAAGAAGAATTTAAGTTACACTTCCTGATATGACAAACAGACAAACCATGGGTTCAAACAGCAACCAGTATTTATGTGTACATGAATATATATACAGAGACATACTGCTATTAGACCAGAGCCACATGAACAGCCCTGTAAGAAGGGTATTAGCTACAATCTGCTGTACTGTTCACAACACTAATACACAGCAAACAATCACTAAATAATAATAATTATTAATATTATTATTTTAATTTCACCAGAAGGTTAAATTAAAACTCCATTTTTTGGGTGGCAGGGTGGTTAGCACTGTTGCCTCACAGCAAGAAGGTCCTGAGTTCAATCCCACCATCAGGCCGGGGTCTTTCTGTTTGCATGTTCTCCGCGTGTTTGCGTGGGTTCTCCCCGGGTCTTCCGGCTTCCTCCCACAGTCCAAAGACATGCAGTTAGTGGGGATAGGTTAACTGGAAAATCCAAATTATTTTAGATTTTCCAATTTTCCCGCATCCACACCTATGGGTGTGGATAGCTTTCTTACCCTATGGGGTGGCTGTAGCTCAGGTGGTAGAGCAGGTCAGCTACTGATCGGAAGGTTAGTGGTTCGATCCCTGGCTCCCCTAGGCTGCATGCCAAATATCCTCGGGCAAGATACTAACCCCAAGTTGCTCTCCGATGCATCCATCGGAGTGTGAATGTGTATGAATGATAGATAGAAAGCACTAAAACGTATAGAGAAAGTGCTTGTGTGAATGAGGTTGTTGTATAGAGCGCTTTGAGTACTCTGGTAGAGTAGAAAAGCGCTATATAAGAATCAGTCAGTCCATTCACCCTTTTGGTTTGTTCTCTTGTTATTTGTCAGAAAATCTTTGATTTGTTGTTTCCTCTTGCAGATATTTGAACATCCACAAAGCTTTATTGTCATTTTTGGAAGCAGACATTCTGTAATGAATGAATGAATGAATCCTTCATAGCTTACAGTAAAAAAAAACTTGATACAGAAATTCAGATCTGTTCAGATAAATAAATAACATTTGAATTTACAGTACTGTGCAAAAGTCATAAGCCACCCCTCATTTCTAGCTATTTTTTCTCCAAGAAGCCAAACTTTTTTTTTCAAAGTTTTTTGTTGAACATTGGCTGCTTTTTTTTAAAACTCATTTTCAGTCCATTCTTTGTACCTGTTCATTTTCATAGTAATGCTTTTTCTTTGCTTAGCCACTGAATACTGCCCTATGAATAATTCAAGCACAAAAAAGCTCAAAGGACAAACCAGTGTTGTGCATATAATAGACAACAAAAGACCGGTTTGAAATTTGATCGTTGATCTATTTGCTATTTGTAGCCTTTTGCAAAAAACACATAATTTTTTTTACCCTTTCTTAACTGAAACTACTCAAATAAAAATAGCAATAAATACATTGATGAAAAAGTGTTCTTCTTCAATTAAAAGTCTGAGATATTGATCTGATCAGTTAAGTAGCACAGAGCATTGTTAATCAGTTTCAGCTACTTTGGTCTTAATGAAATTAATAACAGGTGCTAGAAGGACAACAATGAAACATGGTTTTACCGGTGGAGGTCAATGACAGTTTTCCCTCCTCATGTTTTCTGACTGTTTTTTCATTTTGGATTTGAGTAGGGTCAGTGTCACTACTGACAGCATGAAGTGTTACCTGGTCCCCAAATTGGTTGCACAAGTTGTCCAACTCCACCAGGATGACACATCAATGCGTGTCTTCCAACCTCGTCTCAAGAGCATGGAGCAGATTCCAGGAGACAGGCAGGTTTCCTAGGAGCGCCGGACGAGGCCATAGAAGGCCCTTAACCCATCAGCAGGATTGGTATCTGCTCCTTTGTGTAAGAAGGAACAGGGTGAACATTGATGAGCATGTCTGCAAATGTTTTAATACATGGCCTGGTCTATTTCCCATTTTCCTAGAAAATGAGGGGTGGGTAAAGGGTGTACAATACGACTGATGGAAGTGAAAGAAAATAAAGCTTAGTCATACATTCATAGTACATTACATTTGTGGCAGAGGACTAGATCTCATCAACCAAGAAGAATTTTTATTATTCAAACAAACCCTAAATAAACAAGATGGCAAGTAATAATTACATGACCAAAACACCCTCTATAAAATCCAAAACCCAGGATTCAATGCAAGAATTATAACCAACAGAAAACTGAAGGAAAAATTACTAGAATTAAAAGCAGTAAAACATTCAAAACACCATTAAGACCGCTTCTTTCATATCACCCACTGGTGCACACATAAGGTAATTGGTGATTATTTGAGCAGCACTGAGACAAGAAAGGAGGCAGGCTTGTGTATAAAGCAAACAGGCAAGAGAGACACAAGATAAGCCAAGCAGACAGTTTGTGAACACGTATGTTCTTAAACCAAAAACCGCAAGGGAAAGACCATAATATGACATAAAATTATGAGTTAACATAAGTTATCAAGTCAGCAAATATGTTGCTTTTTGTTGTGAGGACTGTGAGGTGAAGAATAAAAAGTAAACTAACTGTGCTCCAAATGTGACTTTACAAATATCTTAGTGTAAGGACTCGTCCACGATCTGATAGATCAACAAAATGAAATGCAGCAGATGGATTGTACAAAGCTTTTGATCAATGCTAATATCAGCGTCTAGTGTGGCATAGTGGCGCTTGATTTACTTACATAAAGAAAAGGGAGCAGAGTCTGGGAATTTTAGAAAGGCATACATTCTTTTTCTTGCCAGGGTTTGAAGTACATGCATACCCTAACATATTTCAGACTTTAACTTGACTACGATCGCAAAGGTTGGTTGAGTAAAAACACAGGTATGAAATAACAGTGTAAGAATCCTGATACCCTGTCCACTGTCCACGGCGTTATGGCTGGAGATGAGTATGAGCTAACGGTTCCTGGTCTCTCTCTCCATAGTGATATTTTTGATTTAAAACTAACCCATAAAACAAACACACACTTTCAACACCTATTATCAGTGACAGCCACATTTCTTCCTAGTTCAGTGAAATACTGTTGTTAACCACAAACCTCTGCTTTAGTTTGTCATTTATAACTTCAATATGTCAGCATTCATAAATTCCTCTCAATCTCATTACCTAGAAAAAGGGAGTTTTTCTTTCCTAGTTTGCTAAACTGCCTTTTCCCTCTTGTGCTGAAACTGAGCTGGGCATACTCCAAATCAAGAGTGTGGGCACTCATTAGTGCTGTTCTCATATCTCACAAAAGAGCCTGGTTACAAAGAGACTCAAGCTCTATTTAAAGTAATGCCGCCAGGAGTCCATTGCCAACGATAATGCGCTTTACATCATTTTGTCCTCGCCTTTATCTTGAGCTTCTTAAGGAATAGGCAACACGCAAAGTCATTAGGGACATGATAACTCCCCATATAATTAGATGGAGAAAGATTGGATGCCTGGTGCACCACAGGGCAGACCCACTTACGACATAATCACTCACCCCACCAATGTGGGACATCGTATATGCTGGCAATTAATTGAGATGATTACAATTAGCTAAGACAGAATGTTTGCTTCTGTCTGTTCTGACCAAAGAGTTGACTGTAATCTGCCTCTGGTTGAAACTACAGACTCTGACTCAGTCTCATTACAGTATCTACACTAGTATTTTTAGCAGGCTAAAGCCAGCTAATAGATTCTTAGCTTGTAATAGAGCAGAAAGTAGAAGAAGAGATTTGATTTGGAAATTAGATTAAAGGATACCGCCTGGATTCTTAGTTCAATTCTGATCACTATTTAACATTTATATTTTTAAAGCAGTATTTTAAAATCTGTGGTTCTCAAACTTGTTTTCTGGCATGAAGAAAAGAGTCCCCCCCCCACATTCCTCCACAGCTAACCCAGTCCTGCCCTGCAGGGGCTCCAGGCTCTCACTGAGTACCATCCACTGGTTTGATAACTGCAGCATTGAATGAACACTGTGTTTTAGTCATGCCCACATAGTCTGTCATTTTAACTAATGAATTTCAAGTATTGCAACAGATGGTTAAAATTTTACATCAAGTTCTTTTTTTTAACCACATTATCTTGATTTTGCATAATTTACACATAAGTAAAATTAATCATATAACTCAAATGGAGAATACAACACCTTGAGGGCTTGGTGGCAATTTTCAGGTTGTAAGCCTCTTCCCACTCTTTCTTATGTACCGTCTTGTGAAAAAAGACGGTACAGTGACGTAGGTGTAGGTGACGTCAGACGCAGGAAGACTTGGTGGAAAAAAACCCAAAAACAAATGGTGGGTCAGAATTAATCACACTTTTTGCTTAAATTACACCAAACGACTGATGGACAACAAAACACATCTGCATATTCATTTCCAACACCCTGTAGGACAGCGAAAATTAGGACACTCTCCAGGAATACATTGACTCGTGCTTCAGTTCCACTTCCCCAGCCAAGAACGAGGCACCGTCTTCCAAGAGAAGTTGCCTGGCAGACTCCAGTTGCCATTAAAACCTTCATCAAGATCCACATTGAATGCGGTGGAGAGCATCACCTTCCACCACATTGTCACAGTAAGGCAACGAAATTTGCTCTCTGCATTTAACCCATTCACTCCGTGAAGCAGTGGGCAGCTAACAATCCAGCGCCCGGGGAGCAGTGTGGGACGGTACTGTGCTCCAGGGTAGCCGTTGGGTGGATTCGAACCGTCGACCTTCCAATCAAGGGGCGACCACTCTACCTACTGAGCCACCCCTCACACATTGTGCCCAAATTTGAACATTTCAAGCAGAAAGAGCAGGTGAAGAGTTGCTGCAGGGAGCAGGAACAGACTTTAGCATAAACAACCAGTTTCCCAAAGAGATCCTGGAGTGATGCAAAGTCCTTTTCCTAGTCTCATTCAGCTTGGGGTGGCTGTAGGTAGAGCAGGTCACCTGCTAACTGTAAGGTTGCTGGTTCAATCCCAGTCTGCTCCAGCCTGCATGCCAAGTATCCTCGAGATGCTAACCCCATGCTGCCATCCATCGGAAGAAAGAAAATGGGTGAATGTACAAGTTGTGTGAAGTGCTTTGAGTGCTCATGTAGGGTAGAAAAGCAGTATATAGGAAGCAGTCCCTTTACCATTCATTCAGTGGTTTTCGTTTTTATCCCTCCCTCTTTCCCCTTTGCATGTCTCTCTTCCTTCACCTTTCTCTCAGTGCACTGATCAGCTGAGTTTCTCTTGCCACACTTTCTTACAGCCGCTTGAGCTTTACATGCAGTGTTCAACATTACATTAAGGTTTATCACATGGAATGTGAATGGAGCTGGCTCCAGCAAAAAAGAGGTTAAAGATATTTAACCAACTTAAAAAACTCCAGGCAAAGTTGTCTCACTACAAGAGACTCATAGACCTGCCACAGCTACAGATGAACTTAAAACACCTGAGTTTCCTAATGTGTTCTCAGCCTGCTGAGCAAAGCAATTTTAATACATAGAAAACGTTAATTTTACAGTTGTCAACACACTTATAGATTCAGAGGGTAGATTTCTAATAATTATATTATTTATACGTAAAAGAAAGTGATGTATTGTCCGCGTATATGGCTCAAATGTTGATGTCTCCACCTAGATTGCTCAGTTGTTCTTGGGATAAACCTGAACTTTAGATAAAATGAAGAAATGGACAGGATCAGTACAGCTGGAAGTCAATATGACATTCCACAACTTAAACAGTACATGAGCAATCACGGAGTTTGCGATGCATGGTGATCTCTTCACCCAAATAGGGAATACACCTTCTTCTCACATGTCCATCAGTCTTGTCTTGATTATTTCCTCCAGCAGCTCACTGTGGAGTGACATTTCAGACAATGAGAATACACCCGATAGCTGTCAGCGATCATGCTCCTGAATAAACTGTCACCTGAGTGGTTTAGATCTCTGAACTCCCCAATCTCTGAATTCCATTGGAAAGATAATCCCCCATATATCATCTTAAAAACAGTACAAAGGACCACAGGTAGAGGAGGTCTATATCTGCCTAACTTTCATCACTACTTCTTAGTCAACGGGCTACAAGACTTCTCAAGATGCTTAAAACTTAGCTTCTAAGATGAGTCATGAATAGATGTAGAACAGGCATTATGCAATAATATAGAGATTTCTATTAATTAACTTAAACATCAAACCTCATGTTTGCTTTAAAAGCATGAATATCAGCCATTCTGCCTCCATGGCAGGAGTTTCTAAAAATGACTGAGTCTTCACTAATCCCATGCAAACGTACACCTAACTAGAATAACCCTGACATCCTACAAAACAACAAAAATATGATACATGTCCCAGATTAGAGTTGTAAAGGATTAAATACTTGTTATGGTTCTGTTCCTCCTTGGACCCAGCTTTTGGGGACTTAGGGTCCTGGCCGTGAGCAGCCTTCGGGGTGGGGTTCTGTCTGGGCCTGGGGTGCTTGGTCCTGGCTGCTGTGTTGCCAGGGTTGTGGGATGCATTCACTGGGGCCTGGCCCTGGCCTGGGGACCTTCAGTGCATTGGTGGAACTGGGGCCCTCTTTAGCCGGTGGGGAGGTTTTTAGCATCTTTTTGCAGGTGCTCTCTACTTTTGAGAAGACCACTCTGCAGGCAGGGGGATCTGCCAGATCCAGGTGGAGGATGGACTCAACCTGGGTGTCTATTGTCTTATGTAGTCTGGGAGTTGACTAAATGTTGGGCTGGGTGTAGTTTTTCCTCTGCAGTGGAGTCGGGTGGGCAACCCTGGCTTCAGTGGGGCACAGTGGGGCTGCAGCCATGGACCCAGAGCTGGATGGGCCTGGGCCCCCCTGCCCTTGTTAGATTGCAGCAAAACGGGCGTGCCTAGTGGGGCCGCTCCATCATACCACCACACACGCAGGGCCTTGGGGTGCAGGGGAGGTCCTCCTTCTCTTATTTATACATATGTTAGTTGTTGCTGTGGTTTCTCTGTTGTTGTTTTTTTCCTCAACAGGTGTTGAAGCAGCATGTTTTATCTCGTCTTTTGTCTCTCTATGCCTCTTCTTCTCCTTTATTTTTCTCCCTCTCTTTCTGTTAACTTTCTCCCCAATTTCACTTTATTTCTTTCACAAGTGCAAATACTTTGTTACTGTACTTAAGTAGAATTTTAAGGTATCTGTACATTACTCAAGTAGTTTTTTTCTGACTTTTACTTTTTCAAAAACACATATCTGTGCTTTGTACTGCTTACATTTTCAAAACATACTGTATTCGCTTGACTTTGACTGGACTTTCAGTTTGAGGCATTTGAGGGGAGTTATTATTTGACGTCACTGCAGGCCTTTAAACATCACACTGATTGGATCTTGTTGTTAGTTTGTTTTTTTGGCCAACACCAGAGCGACTGTATATGTCCATGAGTTGCGGTACTTCAGTATCTAACTAGCCCTACAGCAAACGACTAAGCGTAAAGGGAATAACCTGTCGTGGTAGCTAATTTCAAACGCAGCGTTTCTATCAGCTTAACAAACATCAGCAAACACACAAACTGTTTATGTGCAGTTTGTTGCATTTGTGTGTTGGTCCAGCTGCTGTATTTTACACAGAGAGAAAAGAAAGAGAGCTAAGTTCACTTAGAGATGGAGAAAGATTTAGACAGGACAGGCGAGGAGGAAGAGATGTTAGATGTAAAGGTATGGACTGCTCAGTGACATTTGATATGCTTACATGTAAGTCTTCATGATTTTAAATCAGATATTGGGCCTGTACATGTGACATGTTTTTTCATATTGTGAAACGTGCTGCAAAACAAACTGAGGTAGACTAACTGTGTCATTTGAAGGTTGCATGTTAGTGCAGGATAAACAGGTTAGATTAATGGACGATGATGGACTGAAGTAAACAACGATGTGTTGGCTGTGGTGCTCATGGTCACAGTTATATAAAGTGTAGCAGAGATCAATTTGAAGTTAAGCTGATGATGCTGAGAACCATTCACTAAATTCCACCTTCATATGAACTGTATACTGTCTAATATAAAGACAGCATCAAAAGTGTACTGTCAGTGTAGAGGATGGAAATGAGCCAGGACAACATCTGCTGACATCTTGTTGATGTCCTCGGAGCAGTAACCAGGTCAGCTGATCACAGCCTGGAGAAATGATTGTGTGTTACGATTCGTTTCCTCACAATGAGCCAGTGCAAGTGATTTTAAGGTTCCCCCGCCTGCTGAATCCGTCTTTAACCTCTTCCCTACATGTTTAGAGGCTGTGGTGTTCATGGAGGCTACGTCACCTTCCACAACACAGGCAACAGTAAACACGGCTAGTTGTTCTCATTTTCTACTTAATTGGTTCAAGCTCCGTGTACCATTATTAGAATTAAGATTTAGACTGAAGTAAAGTTTTTATTTCTATCTGCTAATATTAATTCATTATTACATTAATATGGCACAAGTTTCATTTAACTGTGCATAAAAATAGCTGGTAGAAACATCCTCCAAAGAACAACTTTTTACTGTCTTACTTTGAGAACATTTCAGAACCTCTTTTACGTTCACGTGAGTAAAGAAGTTGAATCTACGGAAGCCGAGAGAGGACATGCATCGTGGCGTTTTCTCAAGATAACGCCTTATTTATCCCGCTATCTCGAGAAAACCAGACCATGGATTTCTCGAGATAACGGGATAAATAAGTCATTATCTCGGGAAAACAAATCCTGTTATCACGAGATGATTAAAACATTGTTCTCGGGACAAACATTTGTCAATTCATTGCTGAAAATGGCACATCAAGGAGCGCTGATCACTGATCAACTCATCACACGGTATTTCAGTCGAGGTCTAACGCAAGCTGAAATTGCGATGTGTCTGTCTGTTAGAGACAATATTGAGATCAGTCCTCATCATTAAAGAAGAAGGTTGTCCCAGCTTCAGCTTTAGAGTTATCTCATAATTATTATTATTAGTTATCATAATTATCTCGTTATCTCGAGAAAACAAAATCGTTTTCTCAAGATAACGAGAACCTCTTTACCATGAACCTCGTGATTCATGGTAAATATGAAATATTGAAAAGTCTGTAGATTTTGCGACACTGTTAGGATGTTGTTTAACTGTTAGAGCTTTTGAAAACATCCAGTGCTTTGGGCAAAAATATAAGAAAAACAAATAAGTGTTAAAAGTTAAACCCTGCAGGTCAGTGACTTTTGGCTGATCGTCTAGTGGAGTGCATTTTGTCAAACCTGCATAGAATTAACAGGAAACCACACAGCGTCATTACTATCAACTTTGCTAGAAAAAGGAAGACAAAAGAGAAAAAGTGATGCTTTTTTTTTTTTTTTTTGGATAATATTAAAAA
>VOQK01042182.1:7651-19079 GCA_015052645.1 Benitochromis conjunctus | reverse complement strand
CCTTTCATTTCAAACATTCTTGAACGAGTAGTTGTCAAACAGCTAACAGATCATCTGCAGAGGAATGGCTTATTTGAAGAGTTTCAGTCAGGTTTCAGAGCCCATCACAGTACAGAGACAGCCTTAGTGAAGGTGTCACAAATGATCTTCTTATGGCCTCTGACAGTGGACTCATCTCTGTGCTTTCCTGCTAGACCTCAGTGCAGCGTTCGATACTGTTGACCATAATATTCTATTAGAGCGATTAGAGCATGCTGTAGGTATTACAGGTACTGCGCTGCAGTGGTTTGTATCATATCTGTCTAATAGATTCCAATTTGTTGTTGTAAATGGAGAGTCCTCTTCACACACTGAGGTTAATTATGCAGTTCAGTGCTAGGACCAGTTGTGTTTACATTATACATGCTTCCCTTAGACAGCATCATTAGAAGGCACAACATATATTTTCACTGCTATGCCGATGACACCCAACTCTATCTATCCATGAAGCCAGATAACACACACCAATTAGTTAAATGTTTAACAGGAATGTTTTTAAAGACATAAAGACCTGGATGACCTCTAATTTTCTGCTTCTAAATTCAGATAAAACTGAGGTTATTGTACTTGACCCAAAAATCTCAGAAATGCAGTTTCTAGCCAGCTTACTCTGCATGGCATTACCTTGGCCTCCAGTTACACTGTGAGGAATCTTGGAGTCTTTTTTGACCAGGATATGTCATTCAATGCACATATTATTTTATGTAGGACTGCTTTCTTCCATTTGCACAATATCTCTAAAATTAGATGCATCCTGTCTCAGAGTGACACTGAAAATATAGTTCATGCATTTATTACTTCTAGGACAGACTACTGTAAGTCATTATTATCAGAATGTCCTAAGAACCCCCTTAAAAAGCCCTCAGTAGAATACTACAGCAAGAGTCCTGACAGGGACTAGAAAGAGAGAGCATATTTTTCCTATATTGACTTCTCTTCATTGGCTCCCTTTTAAATCAGAATTGAATTTTAAATCTTATGGTATATAAGTATATATACCTTATAGTAGTGTATCACCCCATTGGAGCGCTTCGCTCTCAGACTGCAGGCTTACTTGTGGTTACCAGAGTGTCTAAAAGTAGAATGAGTCAGAACCTTCAGCTTTCAGGCCCCTCTTCTGCAGAACCAGCTTCCAGCTTGGATTCAGGAGACAGACACCATCTCTACTTTAAGGATTAGGCTTAAAACTTTCCTTTTTGATAAAGCATACTGTTAGGTTTAGATCAGGTGACCTTGAACCTGAACCCCGATCCTCCCTTAGTCATGCTGCAATAGGTCTAGGCTGCTGGGGGTTTCCCATGATGCATTGGGTGTTTCATCTTCAGTCACCTTTTTCACTCACTATGTGTTAATACACCTCTTTGCATTTAAATATTTTTTTTATTATTAACTCTGGCTCTCTTTCACAGCAGGTTTTTGTCCTCACTCACCCCCAACCGGTCACAGCAGATGGCCACACCTCCCTGAGGCTGGTTCTGCTATAGTTCTCTTCCTGTTAAAAGTGGAGTTTTTCCTTCCCACCATAGCTAACATGCTTGCTCATAGGGGGTCATATGATTGTTGGGGTTTTTGCTGTTTTCTTTGTATTATTGTAGGGTCTTTACCTTACAATATAAAGCACGTTGAGGTAACTGTTGTGATTTGGCACTATATAAATAAAACTGAATTGAATTGAATTGAACTGAATATAGCATTTGCAGCAGCAGCTAGCAGCTAGCATTAGCCTTTTACTGCTCTTAATATTACTAGGATAGGAATCTGGAATAAGCAATGAAAGGGGAGCAAACATTTAAACACCTTTTAAATTAAAACAAGAGGAGATGAGCAGAATGAAGTGTTGTACCCACAATATGCAAAATGGCTTTCATTCTTGTGAAAGGACAAAAACACAGCAAGGGACGATTAACAGCTAATTTCTTTTAGGAGGCCTCTTTTCACTGTGCAGATACTGATACAGCCATGAGCATGCAATTCCCATCAATGTGGACAATATGCTGCCATTTACATTCAGGGGTTAACATCAGTTTACATGCATTGCTGTCACTGGTGATAAGACTGAATGTGAAGTGTTTGAAAGCCTTTTGATTTCAGTGTAATGCAGTCATTCTCTGTTTCAGTGAGGCTTGCTCTTCAATTACACAGGGGGTCAGAGGTCGTTGTGGTCTAACTTTTCACAATACAAGGAGTTTGAATGTCTTAATTGTAAGCCTAGTGTGCACATGTGGCTGAGCTCTGAGGGGCTTGAATGTGCCATCTTGTTAAGAGGCAGTGAAATCAGCTGCTGCAGTCAGTCTGAGTCAGTAAAGCAGACAGACCTGAGGCTGCTCTGACAGAGTCAGCTAAAGCAGCAAGTGAACCGCTGCAATCCTTTTCAGAAGCAGCAGGTTCAGGCAAGTGATCTGGGCTAGTTTGGCCAACCATGCACAACAGTTCATTGAGAGATAAGAGAGGGGAGCACACTAGTGTTAGAACCTCAATCCAAAAAATATGCCTCTTCGTTGGACTCTAATTTAGGATGAAGAAAATCAGAAGAATAGATTTGAACAGTGTCTGCATGTAAACTGAAAGAGTTACTGTGACTAAAATTCAGCTGAGTTAGCCTGTATGTGTGTCCCAACCCGCCAAGACATCCGAAGGTCCCCTGTGGACTCAAAGACATAAACAGCAGATTGTTTTACTATGCAGTGGTAAGTTGGAGCTTATAAAACACCAGACTTGTTGGAGTATTTTGAGTAATATATTGTTGCAGGTGCATGATTTACCTGTCATCAGTGTTTACCAGGAACACCCCAAAAATTTCAGCATCCCACAAATGTCATCAGTTTTAAAGGTCAGCTGACTGCAAGAACCGATGGTCCACTCATCACTTAATGTATTCCCCTCTAAACTTAGTTTTTATTTGATTAAGTGATTTTGCTTGATTGGTTTGGCTCATTATTATACATGCAGGAATGCGAGTATAAGTCTTGAAGAAACTATGTGAATCTACCCTTTAAGATGACATGAACTTGAATGTGCTTTCCACAGATCTGCCTGAAAGAAAAACATTTTGCAAACCATGATTACTGAGAAGGCAACTTGATGTCCACAGGCCCATGACATAAGTGCAGACTTTGCCTGGAAGAAAAGGCTAAGATATGTTAAGTTTAGTCAAACAAACCTTATCAGTGTAAATTTACTCATGAAGCCAACACTAGACTGTCTTTGTGAGAAACTGAAGGGATAGAAATCAAATTATATGCACTAGGTTATCTACAGAAAGATGATATCATTGGCACTTTGGTTGTAAAAGAGCACTTCATGGTGACCTGAAAGTAATCTTTGAATAAGGTGATGTCAGTCAACAGGAAGATAACTCAGGCTGGGAGAAAGACAGACCCCACTCAGAAACAAAGGTACCTTGAGTACCAGCATTCACAAAGAGCCGGAGGCAAACATGGAGAAGTTGTTCTATTTCTGCCAACAATGCTATTTGACTGCATTGTTCTCAGGGCACGGACCAGTCACAGGGTTAGGGGGCTTTTGGAAATACATGAGAAGATTCAAGATGACCCCGCATTCCTGGAACAACTTGATTTTTAACAGGATGGGAAAAAATTGAATAGATGCATATATTTTGACCATATAGTATCATAATATTTTGACCATGTAGTATCATATAGTATGTGTATTGTTTTCAGGTTTTCTCTCTCTGTGTCTTGGAGAGTGAATCCAGGGAAATGATGTGCAAAAATGTGCCAAAGGACACAGAATTCTTTCCAAAGGTGGGACTGCAGGACACAGTGCACACTCACACATCCTGGACAAAGACTACTCTTACTAATAATCACCAATTTCATATCCTCACTTGAGGATGTGATAACACCCATGGTCTGTTATGTATTGTACCTATGTATGAGTAAACACAATCCATCCTCCCATCTTCTGGTGGTGTACTGGTGCCACATTTCTTTTTCTTTTTTTGTCTGGCTGGTGGCACACCCTGTTCATGTGAGTAAGTGGGGGGGCATTCTCATTTTCCAAATCAAATTACATGAGTCATTCTGACCAGTCACAATCAGAGTGAAAGGCTGCTGCCTGCTGGTACATCACGATTAGCCCCACCAACAGCCACCTCCTACCCACCATCCACCCCCACCGCTACACTTCATACCCACCATCCTCCCCCTCGCAGCTCAGCTGCTTTTTTGAATGCAAATAAAGCACAATCAAAAAAACACTGTGCAAAAAGGACCCAGGTTTTGGATTACCATCAAACAAATGTTTGATGCAGAGGAAAGGGGGAAAAACACAATCTGTTGTTTTCAAAAACTCAGATTTAGATTTTTGAAGGAAGCAGCGAGGCACACGTGCAGAATGAGAGGACAAAAACAGAAACGTCCTTTTGTTGTGAAGAGCTCTGTTCGGTTGTCACTATAGTGTAACATGAATATGCATGTCTTTAGGTGTTACATAATAACCTACAGTATACATGTGTTTATGTGATGATGGCACACAGGAAGACAGAGCTAGTTGAAAATATATGTGTTGCTGCTTTTTTATTGTTACCTTACTGTATAATAAAAATTGATGCATGGTAAAGAGTGTGATTTCTCCCATTTATTCCTACCTTTCCCCTACACAGCACACATGAAATGTAACACTGAGGTAACCTTTCAAGGAGAGAAGTGAATTAGTTATTAATTGGACAGCACTTGGACATGAAGGTAGTTAGAGCTAGCTCTATTAGAGTTATTTGAAAAAGAAAGTTTTCACAGTACGCTGCACTTCTGTGAAATACTAATTTCACCATGATTCAAAAGCTTGTAGAACCGCCTTTAGCAGCAATAACTTGAAGTAATCATTTTCTGTTTGACTTTTATAATTTTTTCACATCATGGTGGACGTGTTTTTGGCTCACTCTTTTTTACAGCGTTGCTTCAGGGTTGAAGCAATGCTGTAAAGGTTGTGTTTATGCACAGCTCTCTTACAGTCCCACCGCAGCATTTCATTTGGGTTGAGATCTAGGGACTTTGACTTCTTTTTTTTTTTCAGTCTTTCTGCTTTAGATTTTTTGCTGTTCTTGGGATCATTGTTCTGTTTCATGAGTCAATTTGGGCCAAGCTTTAGCTGCTGGACAGATGTCCTGACATTTGAATCCAGAATACTTTGGTATACACCGTTCATGGTCGACTCAATGACTGCAAGGTGTCTGTAAAACAAAGATAAATCATCCTCCTTCCACCACCATCATGGTTTAGTGTCGGCGTTTGTGCTGACATACTGTGTTTGGTTTGCTCCAAACCTGGCACTGTGCATTATAGCCTAACAATCTCTACTTTGGACTCATCTGTCCACAGGACATTAATCCAGAAGTCTTGTGGTTTGTTTACATACAACTTTGCAAAGCTAAGCTGTGCTACTGTGTCCTTCCACGTGTGTTCAGTCTTTTTCTAATTGTACTGTCATTAATTTTAACGTTTAGCATGCTAACAGAGGCCTTTAGTGTATGAGATATAGCTCATGGGTTTTTTGGTTGTTGGTTTTTTTTGCATTTTCTTGGAGCATTACACAATCTGACTTTGGCATGAATTTGCCATTCATTGGAAGATTGTGGCATTGTGTTAACTTCCCTAAATGCTTCAGACCATCAAACTGCCAAAGCGTCTGCTTTTACAGAAGTGCACACACCTGCTGATGACCAGATAAAGAAGTTCCTCAGATTTTGACAGACAGGCCTGATTCAGATTGACTAGCACAGGAAGACCCTGTAAGAGACGGTCTTTTAAAGGACGTCAGTATCACTGCAAGTTAGGTGTTGCTTCACTTCCCTTTTGTTTTTGTCACTACATTGCAGCATCACGTTGCTAAAATGTTTCTTATGTAGCAATGTGGTGTGCTACACTGTGTTAAAACAGGGAAAAAAAAACCCCACAGTTTTTAAATTTGCTGTGCCAGTTATTGTAATGCCACCTGGAACAGCTGACTTTGTATATCCAGATCATTTACAAATCATTTACATTTACAATCATCATCAAATAGCCTTCATATATTGTTACAACCAACGTTCGCAACTTAGCCATGGCTGTATTAAGAGTTCAGTGTTTGCCAATACGGCACATTAGGCAGATTGAGAAAACCCTCATCCCCAACAACTTTAAAGCAGAGGAAAGATCAAAGACTTCCCTCTCTTTTCTTTCTTGCTCAGTTACTTCAGAAGGTCATCATTAGTGCTGCTGTAAACTGTTAAAACAAGAGACAGCTGAATGAGGTTTGGGGGTGTCTGCAGTCCACAGAGGTACAGATAATATTCGATCTTCAATTTTACGCTGAATTAGACAAGCGCTCTGGTTTCAAAGAGAATGCATCGGCAGGATTTAGAAAGCAGCATTAGTGCGCGGTTCTGTGGCCAAGTCCACACACACATACGTACAAGGGCACACCATGTCAGCTGTGCATATAAGAAGCCAGCGAGCATGGCCTTCCTGGGATTTCAGACACAGTCAAGTGGATCATTCCAGGAATAAATATTACAAGACTTTGTGAATATTTAAACAGTTTGCATAATATTGTTATGTTGTAACATATCCACTGACTTGACATTGTATGTTAATCACACACACTCTGCCCTCCTGCCAGTCCAATAGCCTCTTGGCAGCTGACTCCTCTGCTGTGCAGTTTGGGACAGTGCGAGCCTCTCAGATGTCTGCTTTAGGTTCGTTCAGCCTTTTCCCCGCTGGCCTGAAGGGGACCGGGGATTCTCTTTCCCTCGCTTCTGCTGACTTTGTGCTGATTTGGAAGGAGAAGTGAAGAACTTTTCAGGGGTGTCTGAGGGCAAATCCTGCAGGGGGATTGCCGCTCTGATTTTATTTCATTTTATTTACCCCCACCCTCTTCCACATACAACCCCAGCCGCATTTGTTTATTTCTTTGCCTGTGTGATCAGCTGCAAAGTGGGTGTCCTCATTCTGCCCCGAATGATGTTGTGCAGATGACAACTTTCGTCAGCATCAGATAGTTGCGTGGCTGTTGATCGGGGGATTTCGACGCTCACATAAACCCAATAAGACACTGAAGCCTCCAGCATCAGTTTCTGTTAAAAAAACAAAAAAACATTGACTGTATGATACATCTGCACTGGTGGAAGAAAAACTGCTCTTTCTGGAAGACTTAAAAGCAGTGATTTTACAGGAGACCCGCTCTCAGAAGAGAGCGCCGCTTTGCTTGACTTGACAAGTGTTCCCTCCTGATGTACCAGGATCACTCTGCAGTTTCTATCTTTATTCTCAAACAGATTACACAGACAAAAAAAAGATGGAAAACAGGATACAGATGGGGTATTTTTATATTTTTCATGATTTATTCAGATGACATTTCTAAAAAAAAAGGATACTCTGTGCTGTATCCCCTCGTAAGTGAAGCTTCTTGTTGCACTTCCTACAATTTACAATCACAGATGGATCCACAGAACAATGCACATACAAGACTTAGTGTAATAACGACTAACAGTACTGAAAAACATTTGCAAGTATATTTGAATACATGTACATGTTGCATGGATTAGCAATACGGCGCAGTTACTAAAAACTGTCTGTGTTCAGATTAAGACCATTTCGTGACCATCCGAAGTCACAAATGATGTTTACACATACAAAGTTTTCCTGAATCTGTCATATCCAGCCTTTTCCCACAGTCATGCCGACAACCACTGCAGCATGTTTGGGTTTTTCTGGTCCTGAGTTTTCGCCCAGATGAGCGGCTCTCAAAACACCGGCCCCCTGGATTATTAATATTTATCATTCACACATCCTGCGCTGAATTATTGTCAAGAATGGGATGAGATTTTGTCCATAGCTGGAAAAATGAGATCTTGTTTATTTATAAAAACGGGGGCGCCTCTGTGGGGGACATTATTTGTGTCTCACACGCCCTCGCCATGACCCTCAATCCAGAAGATGATGTCACGAAGCATATAGTAAGCAAAGCGGAATCATTGTCACTTTGGTGGGGCTGCGAGTTGTGCAACTGATGAAATGGAGAAATAACTTTGCTGATAGCGATGCAAAGCAGGTCACGTAGACAGACCTGAGGCATCTTAAGCATCTCATTAAAATTTTATTTCCACTATAGATGAACTTCTTAATTAGGTGAGCTGTGAGACAACGAACATCTATACTTACGCGCTTTCCTCCTCTAGCCTGGATCTATTCCCACTGCAGCAAGTGTGCCAACCTGCCCCGCAGTTTCTGGTACCCCGTTTAATTTCATCAGGAGCCGCATTGGAGCAAGGTTGAAGAATTCAATCACACGATCATTCAGTGTGCAGAAATAGTCTGTGACAAACAGTAACCGAGAGCATCTGGGTGTCCTTTCAGACACAATTTAATGAACCATTGAGAAAAGATGTTTAAGTGAAGCTGCTGTTTGCATTTATGACCTCATCCAAATCATTTGCTTTTATTAAAATTCAAAATTATCCAACAATTTCATGTCATCACCGACAAATGGTGTTCTCGTAACTTTTTGTTGAGTGCTTTGTGAGCTGCATGATAAAATGGACTTGTTCCTGCATGTTAGTTTAGATCAAAGCTCAGCTAGTGAGAGGCCTCACATTCAGCTCCAGTCTGCAGAGTGGCCGAAGATTGTGGGTCTCTCACTCATAACATTTAAAGGGTGGTAAAGACTTTGGAATCAGATCACCTTCAAGTGCTCGAGTTATTCACTTAAGGGGTGCAGCTATTAATCACTATGAAATATCACGAGTAAATCTTGAATGCCTGAAGCCTGGAAACCCAAAGCATATGCTGTTTTTACACACACTGCAGTTCTTAATTTCTTTTGAGATTCCCGAGCCTTTGTTGGCAACACAAATGTTCTGCTCATTTGGCTCAGATACTAAATGTCATTACCCCGCCTACTACAAAGCCTGTCAAATGTCCAGTTATTTGGATGTGATTACAGCACAGGTGTATTCTATCTGGTGACTACAGTGAGCCAGTGCATTCTGCTCCCAGGAAGCATCATTGCCAGTTATGTTGGAGACCCAACATAATTCATTTTTGAAGTATTAACAGCATACTGAAAAACTCCTTTAAAAATGTGGTATACCAATAATAATAATAATAACTTTCTCATTTATTATAATTTCTCATTACTGAGAAAACTTACAGGCTTATCAAGCTGTGGAGTTTGACAACAAGGTGAGATTTTCCATTTTTATGCTTATTTGGAAGTTGTTGGAATTGTATGGAATATGTCTGAGCTGTTAACACTGACCCACTGATCTCAGTAACAGTGTGCAAGAAGGGCCTCACAATGGCTAAAAACACAGGTGATGAGTCTCTATAAGGGCCCCAGCTGAGGGATAGGGACATTACGCCGACCCAGCCCAGAGGGAGGATGTGTGATAGATACCCAGAGGGAAGGCGGAGAACTGGAGATCAGAAAAACAATACATCATGCACTGATTTCATCAATTAAGTCATTGCATTTGTGAAAAACTGACACCTGACAGGCAGTCTAATATAATTTACATCATCGTATGTCTCTGGTGAGATTCTCACAGGGTCAACCAATAATCGACCAAACTTACAGTCAAACATTTCTTTGACGTTACAGGCAATTACAGATGCTTCACCCTCTATTGTTTATTGAAAGGATTGCACCTTTTTCCTCTTCCCACCAGTTTCACTACATATTCAGTCATTAGTCATAAGTACAGATATAGAGTCTGAAACCCAAGACTGGGTTTGTGCTCAGGTTTAAAGTGTCTGCTTTATGGTATTAAATGGTAGTTTTAGATAGGATAATTGAACACAGGGTACTGTTCATACTGGATATTAATGTGTGCATGTCAGAGGTATACCAAATGTCACTATGGTTTCACTGGTGATGTGTGTGAATTTGACTGACTAGTTTGGACTTTTGCTGGTTTTTCTCTTGGTGGCCATCCTCAGGTGTCTGAGTTGACCTCTCTTTTTTCTTGCTCAACTACTGATGATGTGTTTTATATTATGTTACCCACGGTCACACAATAAAACAGGTCAATTTTGTTCTGCCATATTTCTGTTTGTTTCCTTTTCCAAAAAAAGATGATGCAGCACTTTATAATACGCACCTTAGGATGTAAATCTCCCAGAGTTAAACTGTAATTTCTGTGTATTTTATCAGAAATTACGATGTAATTATATTTACCTGCAAATACTCGTAAATAGACTGGAATGACAGAGTAACAATTCAAGTTTTTACAGGAGTGAAGACATTATTATACTGTAAGTAATTTCAAGTAGTGTGTAACTTCTGGGTAATTTAGCAGAAAAACAAACAAACTTGCCTCCATCTCACACTCTAAATACACTGTACTTTTAGAAGTGTACTCGCTTAACCTTGCCTTTTTACGTGTTTATTATGCATTATATTAGTGTGTATCATAAATGTTTCAGTTGTCCTTTTATATTACGCATAAAAATATCTTGAGGACTGTCCTCCTTTTGCTGCTTCCAAGAAGCAATAAACACCAACACACATTGCAGGCCATAGGTTCATGTGCTCTTACAATGATCAAACCAAGTCAAACACCAATAAAATAAAAATGTAAAAGGGTAAGGTTAAGCTACTACACAATATAAGTCATGCCACTAAAAGTGTAACATATTTACAGAGTAAGACGGGAATGTTTTGTTTGTTTTTCTACTGAATTACCCGGAAGTCACGCACTACTCAAAATTACTTACATACTACGTGAAGTTACTATGTGTATAACTATTTCTTCTTTCCTATAAAGTATCTAAAGTCACAAACTGGCTAAAATGACTAAAAGTTGGTGTAGCAGTATAGCAGCCGTATAGCGGTATAGTTTCAGATAAGATGCATTTAAATTTTACTTTATTCTAGGGGAAATATAGCCTAAGCTCAAAATATAAAGCGCCAACCATGATGATAAAATGACATGTATAAAAAAGAATAAAACAAAAATAAAAGCAGACAGCAGACAAGCTTGAAGCAACATCACAAAGAAAAAACGAATGATAATAGAGAATCCATACCACATCGTGTTGGATTTGTTCCCAGGTAATGCCTCCTGCTCTTAAAATCTGTCTTGGATGTCATCAGCATCATCATCATCATCATCTTTATTTATAAAACACTGAGCAAAGTGCTGTACATTGGAACTAAATAATAAAATTACATAAGATATAAATAAAAGCCAAATAAAAATTTAAAAAGTAAAATAATTAATTAGTTAGTTAATAACTTATTTAATTACCAGAGAAACTAAGTATAGAAGAATAAAAATGGGTTTTAAGACGTGTTTTAAAAGTGGACAGTGAAGGGGCCTCTCTAACGTGCCAGGGCAAGTTATTCCATAATTTAGGAGCCACGATAGAAAAGGCCCTGTCCCCTCTGAGCC
>VOQK01042180.1:9492-20354 GCA_015052645.1 Benitochromis conjunctus | reverse complement strand
AGGAGAGGTAGAGAGCGCGAGAGCAAAACAAAAACAATAACACATGTAGCCTTACCGAGTCAGCCGGACTACCACAGGGACCCTGGACATTAGAATCACCAGACACCCCACAATACGATATTATCGCAACATTTTACACACACGCGTAACAATATTATTTAGATTTTTAGCATTTTCCGATGTGCTGAGTATTCCAATAACATATATTGCAATTTATCTGCAAATTATGTCTTAAACGTTAAACTTTGTCAGTATCTATTTTACAGAATAAGACCAAGTCTTATTTTAATTATTTGTTTGCTGAAAAAAGAGATTATCAAGCATACTAACAATGTCTCTAAAGCCTTCCATAAATATTACCATAGGACAGAGTCAGGTATCAGTCTGCAGTTTGATTGAGGTCAAGCTGGCAATTAAATTCAATCTTTTTCCGATAACACAGCGATTAACTGCGATCTGTTGATGTCTACATAGACAAAAATTCACATTTAACAATTACATTTTTGCTCACCAACTGGCGTGCTCTATAGGACTATGAACTAGAAAACAACTAGCTGGCAGCCAGTTGAGTCGAGCGCCCTCGACTGTGCTCATTAACAAACACTTATTCAGACTGATGGGAATATGTTGGCAATCTGTGTGGATTTATAAATTAGATAGCAATTATTTGCCAACCTTCAACAATCACTCTCAAAGTTACCGCAGTCAGTCTGAGTCTACTGTTTGCAGAAAGGTTGTCACCTATTTGGTGACCTGTGTAATCACCTTGCTATCAAATGTAGTCATGACTGCCACACTGTCACACTCTGGGTAACTAATTAGTCACTACAATGCCCAGACAGCCGCTATGCTATACATGTTGTTGTATCTCAGGATGGCATTGCATGAAATTAGTCCTCTTGTTCATTGTATTCCCAGAGTAGTTTATTTAATAACAAACTGAGTATTTTTCTGTATCATAAGACATATTATATAGATGAAATAATGTGTTGCAACTAGAATGTTGGCAGATTTAGATCTGATAGTGATAACACTATGTGAATTCTGGACTTATATACCTTTTACCCTATGTTTCTATGCATTTTATAACTGGAATAAACAAAGATATGGTGTGATACACACATCTACTATATTTGTTTATAGTAGAAAAACAGAAAAATGTAGAGCATTACAACGCAATCACAACATCGTTTCTGCCGCCAGGCCATCTTATTTTATTATTTCTTCTAAATACTTGCAATTCCTCTCCAATTTCCCTGGTGTTTTTGTAGTTATTTTAAGCATGAGGCTGGTTCTATTAATTGAAAATAACAGGCCAGATTTTAGAACTGCAAAGCAACCAGTATTCTGCACAATGTCAAGTTATATAGAGACTAGTTTTCTTCACTTAAAAATATTTTGAGGTATCTTGTAGTCTGGGAATATATAAAAACAAGAGCAGGGTTTTTAATCACCTTCAACGTTATCACATAATAGTCTGGAAGAATAATCTGCTGAATTGGAACAAAATATCTGAAAGAGATATTAGTGTTTAACAAATGAGGTCCAAAAGTAGCCTGCCAAGGACTGTGAAAAGTGTCTAGTGACATCACTGCTTGGACCTCACATTGTTTAAATATATCAAAAGTGAGTATTTGCACAGTCTCTCCCTTCTTAATATGGATTTATATGCTCACTTCCTATCTGAGCTCTAATACTATCACAGTGACGCTTAGACAGTGAAGAAAAATAAAAGAATACAATTAATATCTTTTTACAGAAAATACATTTTTCCTGCACATGGTCTTGTCATACTATATCCAGTGTTTCTGTTAGAATCAGTGTCTGTATGTTTGACACTAATCCTCAAAAAAGCATAACTGAAGAAATAAACATTTAACCAGGGGGTGGTAAGGAGAAAAAGTAGCAGGTTAAAGTGCGTGTCAATCATTGGTGCTACTCTTTCATGTTCATGTGCTTTCCTCATATAGAATCAGTCACTCTGCAGGAAGACCTGGTCGTGAACTGTGCAAATACTGATCACTTTATTGTGCTAATGTTCAGCTCCACGTTTTTAGTCTGGGACTCCAGAGCCATGCTTTGCATATTTCAATGTTAAAATTGATGTTATGTTGTTATGGTGCGGGCCTCACTGAACTTTACTCATAGTTCAGCAAAAAAAACAAATAAACTAATAGATAAATAAATACATTTTAAGGTGGCGATGGAGGGGAAACTGGGTAATCTGCATTGTAGCCGAAACTTACTCGAAGTCCATCAGCGAATTTACAGGTGAGGGACCTACACAGAAGCTATGGCATCCCCAACAGTCTACCTTGGAGAAACTTTTTTCTTGGTCTAGATGCACTACATGTTGTCGACTACACACTCTCTTTCAACTTTTTTTTCCTGTCATTTATATTTTAACCCAATTTCCTGCTTTATTCCTGGCCAGAACCACAACAAGTCTTGAAAAAGGCGCATTTTAGATGCAGTTTGCTCAAATATACGCTACAGTGATATGGTTCAGCACTACATTGCCAGATACTAAATTATCTGTTCACAATCTTTTATTACACCGCCTCTGTCACGGTAAGTCGTAAGGGGAGCATCAAGATAGTATTTCACTAAGTATTTTAAACAAATCCACGTCACAACAGCTTCCTGTGTGTGCCCACGTAGAGTAAACGGGAACAAACGTGGCGGTGAAAGTTATTTGCCATGTGTCTCTGTCTGTGTATAACTTCTCACTTTCAGAATGAAACCACAAAATCTTTTTATACTATTACATGTGGTTTTGACACCTGTGACATTTGCAATAGTCGCTGGTGCTGATGCATAATACTTTACAATGAGCTTGTAAGCTGCCTGCAAAGAAGTTTCTGATTAATGGTCATTTTAATGTGCATCTTTAGTTTAATTGTGGCTCTCTATAGATTTCAGTGTTGACCAGCAGGACTCTAAACAGCTACCAAAAACATCCATCTTCTGATAAACCCTATTGTCTAAATAAAGTCTGATCTATTCCTGAGCCTTTGTTTGTTTGCGCTAGGTATGCCAGCTGTCAAATCCTTCCCCAGAGGCCTGTTACAACAGAGGACTATCTGCTAATGCAGTGTTGTAGATGAGTGAACCACAGAGCAGAACACAGTGTTGGGAGGTCAGCAGGTGGTTAGGTGTGTAGTTCAGACTGCAAGTGGACTCAACGGTTTTCTTCTTTTCTCTTTCAGTTTCAGAGCTTTCGTCTGTTAACACATTGTCAGAAATACAAGCGTGCAAAGTTGTAAGATTTAAACCATTTAAACAGATTTTCTAAAATCCTATTTCAGATCTTAATCCTATAACTTTGTACACAAAGAGATTTGAATTTAAATCATTTTTGTAGTCATAGTTCGTTAAAACAATTATAGTTTTTTTTTTATGAACTTGGGTTGTGATCTGAGATGGGAAGGATTGGGTTGATGATGAGATGTTGATGTTGAGCCCTGATTAAGATTTAGCTGTCTTCTCCTTGTAGCTGTTGGTTCTTCAATTTCATTTGTTGCAGATGTTTTTTTCTCAGAGAGAGGCCTGTGAGAACTAGACTTTGATTTGATTGATATCGCAACAAAGGATTGTCAGGATTCACAGTCAATATGCTCTTCTCTTTTTATGTAGTTTGCAAGATCAATTTGACATGGCTGACTGGAGTAAGATTGAGTTACAGAATAATGGAGGGCTGTGCCTTTTGCAGTATGTCTGATATTTTTGTAGTGTTTAAAAATGTTGGAGATGGGTTAAGGAGATGTATTTGTATGTAGTCTGCAGAGTGTCTGTTGGACAGACTGGACTTGCTTTTCAGACCGAGTGAACGACGACTTCTCTCATTCCTGTGCTGTGGGTGTTTGGCCTGACCAGCTAAAGTCACTGGTAGCAGCTGGACAGGACACACTCTGCTGTCCACCAAAGACTGAGGAAAAGGAAAGGTGGATGGAGAGAAGGGGAGACAGATGCGGGGGAGAAAGGCAGACAGAAAAGGTGACAGCAGACACCACGCTGTGGCAGGGCCAACAGATGCTCGTTTTATTTCCTGTATAACTTTTGATGTCAACTGTGGTCGTAGGCTGATGGCAATGACATATGTGATACGAATTGTTTGTTTCAGTTTGATCAAACAATGCACTCTCTGTTTGTGTGACACTGTTAGATCACTATACAGCTAATTATTTTTTATAGTTCATCACTCTGACCAGAACTGCGCTAACACAGGAAACATGATGAATCCTATAACCCACTGCTCTTTATGATGATACAGCTTTGCTTACATGAAAGTAAATAAAATACACCAAAAACAAACTGTAAAAACGATGGAATTTGTTCCGTTTGTTGACAGCTCTTTGTTACATAACATGATAACATCTTAGCTAAACCATGGCACTGCATAGATTGTTTTTTTTTTTAATGAAACGCACCAATACTTTAGTGAACAGACATCCTTGTTTCTTATTTTTTTTGTAAAACATTTATTCAACAACAGATGGATTTTTTTTTCTTTATTACTTGTATTTTGGAGCCGGAGGTTTTGGTTTTCAATTGACTGACTAAGGTAATCTTCCTGTAAGTTTTAAATATTTTCTATGGAAATTTAGCGTGATCATCCATGCATCCCTTGGGAACATGACTATGTGCTGTATTTTTTGTTGTCGATATACTTTGTCATGAGAACATTTTGCCTATGATGATTGGCCAGAGAGATCATCATCTTCTGGGAATAATAAATATCACTGGCTATTTCCACACAGATCTGGTGATTTGTATTTGTTATTTTTTTGCTTAGGTTTCTGTACAGATTTGTAACCGACTGGCTGATCTCGCCTTTTTGTAAAAAACAAAACCGACGTCACAGTGAATGTCCTACTTTTCTATCCATGTGTTGCCCTTTTCTCCCATAAGTCTCTCTGTTCTGCTGTATTTTAAAACAATTAGAAAATCACATCATTGCCCAGCAGCTGTTGTAATCTTTTGGCAGTCTCCCAGAAAGACGTGTGTTTTTCTTTGTTTGTCTGGCAGTTGTTTGTTATTCTCCATGTGTGAGGGGAAAAAGTGAGTTGAAGTGCCCTCGGACGTGTTTGTGGGAGTGAGGCGTGCTGACATGGTTGAGGAGGGAATAGGCTTCGGCCCGTTGGGAGGAAAAGGGAGGGGGGTTAGGCGGGGGTTGACATACTGATGCACCACAGGTTTTTGCCATTAGGTCTGGTGGTTTTATCGCTATAGCCAGACCTTGCCGTATTTTAATATATGTATCCTCTCAATAAGAGTTAAAGATAATCTTTCTGGGTTTGTAGTAAATGCACGAGAAACAAGAGCATAGCAGCATAAAGTCCAGGCCGAGGCTGTCTGTGAAGAGTTTGGGATTTGTCTCTCGAGAAAAACATGGTAATAATAAATCCTCTGATGTTTTCCTCACAACAAGGAGAGGGAAACTATGCCATACATGATCTCTGGCTTTATGCTGATCTAACATAGGCTTATTGGGCGGCACGGAAAGAGAAAACAATAGCTATGTGTTCTGAGCAACAAAAAAACCCCAAAACCCTTTCCCCCCTAGCTGTACCCCACCGCTGAGGCACTGTGTTTTTGGAGTCAGTTGGAGAGTTTAACATTGTTATCAAACTGTCTTTCACTTAGACTTTAATTATTTCCAAATGTTCCATCTGATTGCTGTTGGCAGCCTTTGCGTGTTTAGTGTGATGTGTTTGAAATGTGAGCGGGCCTTGGCTGGCACAAGCCTGTGGGGTAAAATGTGAGGTCTGACCCCAAGAAAAAAAAGTACTTTGCCAAACTGTTTCTCATAGTATACTTGACCTTGAAAAGTGCTGTTTTTTACCTCACTCGGCACAACTTATCTTGTACCACCCTGAGTCCCACTTGAGGTTTGTGCATCTGCAAACTGCACCCTTATTGTTTTTAACTGGGTCATACTCACTTAAAAATGTAAAGGAAATTTATACCATAGGAAATTGTCAGGCTGTGGTTAGGTTAGTTAACCACCACAAAGGTTGTGGCCTATGAATAGAAGTTGCATATCATGCAAGAGTGTGAATGCTAAGTGCAGTCATGTGAATCTAAATGAACCACTGTGCTGGTCAAGGAATTGCAGCATTCAAGGGTGATGGAACTGTTCATTATAGCTGACTGTGCAAGAGAGAAAGCATAGCCAGACTGACTGAACTCCGAGCATCTACTGGAAAGTAAAAGAGATATGTGTACATCCAGTTTCCCCATTGCCAGTAACTTATTAATACGAACATTTAATTACTGAGAGTTGACAGTTGTATGACGCACTTTAAAAATGATGAGGAAACCAAGACCGAAATCCTTATAAAAGTGCCTTTAATATTGTATACTGGGACAAAAGGAGGTACCCTAAAAGTAAATAATGAAAACAATAATGAATTCAGTTTTATATTTGGTAGTTGTTTGACACAAACAAATAACTGTACATTAAAATCCACAGCTTCTCTAGTGCGTCTCTGGCCCTGCCACTAAACTTCAAATTCATTTTCTTGGACTGCAGCTGGCGACAGTAGTCCTTGTCCTTCTTTGCAGCCTCGTAGCTTCACCTGGTCCTTGTTAAGAATGGCCCTCCAACTCAAAGTCAGTCTTCAGAGCACAACAAGAACTACTGATATCAGCTGCAGGCAGTGGAATTTAAGGGACAAGGCGTTCTCTAGAGCAGCACTGGTTACCACCAGGTGAACTTTAAAATAAAAAGTGAGAGGGTTGTCCACTCGTGGACGGTGTTGTTCTCTCAGACAGAGAGAAAAGACTAAAAGAATTAAAGACTCCAAAGACACTTGGCCAGCCTTTAATGTACCTGGGGGGTCTGCTCAGATAAGGTCTATGTGTGGGAACAACTTGGGTAATAAGCAAATGGACTAAGGTGAACTATGGTGACTATGTTGTGTGGATCCCACAGAAGACTTAAATCTTTCAGCCAGTCAGTAAAAGCAACCTTCTAGCAGTCTGCAAGAAGCCCAGTCAGCTGGGGGCCTTCTTTGTTGGGTTTGGATTGCCTCACTGTGTCTACATAGGTTTTCTGCTACAGTCTGAAAACATGCAGATTGGGTTTACTGGCAACCTTAAATTGCCCACTATGTGAACATGAGCATGAACGGTTCTGTCTCTACATCTGTGTCTGATCCAGTGTCAGTTAGCATTGGCTCAAACCACACTGTTGGGCATCGAAATAAGAAGGTAACCATAACTACAAGGGATGGTTCTTATAAATAAGGCCTGCGATTTTAAGAATAGAAAGATTTCAGTTTTTTGAATAGTTTCCATGATAGGTAAAATCTACTGACTGACCGTAACAACAATGAGTTTATGCAGTTTTGTTACACCACAAGTGTTCTCCAGATGTTTTGCTTGTTCAGGAAATTGCTCTTCACTTGATGACATATACAAAGTTGTAAAGTATGAACTAAATCATTACCATAGAGCTTTGCTCAAACGCTAGAAGATGTAGACTGTAAACCCTGGTTCTTGTTGAATGTTACATGCAATCATTACAGGACATCGGTGAAGTTACTTTGTGGCATTTATATTTAGAATACTGTGGGATGATGCTGATGCTTTTGTGTTTCATGTCACTCAGCATACATATAGTTAGACTGAGTGACACGGCATCATTTAGAGGAAAAACGTAGATTATAGGGAACTCAGAAAAACAAATGTTTCCAGTCATTCTATTGACACGTATTCTGTTATTTTTAGTTTTTTTCCCGTTAGCATTTGGTGATTGTTAAAAAATTTCACCTCATAAAATCCAATTTTAACATTTAAAATATTCTAGCTAAACCACGTGTGGACTACAGTGGATGAGAGGTTGGAGTACCAAGTTATGTGCTCGCACTAAAAAGCTTAGTAAGGGCTGACAAACAGACACATTAATGCTCAGTAACAGACTAATAATATACAAGCATTTTAGTAACAAAAAAAACTGGAGCACAGACATCTTACAGATTGATGATTTAAGTCTCTTTAAATACATAGAGGTAAACTGGTTTTGTACTAGGCTATAAATAAGATTTTTCTGCTGTTAAGGTGTGCTTTTTAACATACAAGTCTATGGGGTCTGGCCTGCTCAAGTGGCCACTTGAAGGACTGCAGTTTTTGTGACTCGTGGGTTAGTTTCCCTTTTAAGCCCCCAAGAATGTTGCTTGGATTTACATTCATATCAATATATGAGGTTATGAATCCTACACATACTGTAATATTTATTTTTATTTCAAGAATCATTGTTTCTCTGCTGCAGGACCGACGTTTCGCAGCCCATGTGAGCTGCTGCCGGTGGGGACGGGACACCCAGTGCAAGCCATGCTGAAGAGCTTCACTATCCTGTCAGGGTGTGCAAGCAGGGGCACCACCAGCTTGCCCCAGGAGGTCCACATCATCAACCTAAGAGCACATGCTCATGAGGGACCAGACAACTCTCCAACAAAAGTGAGTCATCCTTACTCAAAGAACCTGAAACTGAAATTATCTTAAGTTAACCTATAAATGCTCATTAAAAAAGTAATTTAATATGCAGAGAAACTATATTCATCGATTTATTTACATTAATTCTTCATTTTAACAAGAAATTCAAATTAGAAGTGACCTGCCATAAGCCGGATGAAGATCGTAAGACCTGCTGTGGTTGATTTTTCCACTGCCCTAGTTTTCTCAGTTCTGATAATGGCTACCAGTTATTTTCTATTTTACTTCAAGGAGACTTCCTGGCAAAAGTGAAAACCTTTTGTCTTTTGTTGATTCCACTATTAAACAAAAAAACCCAAAACAGTTTCAGACATTATGATCAGGTGAGTTTTCAAAGAAATACTGTGAGTAATTAACACAGTGATAAGTCGTTTAAGCACCAGGTATTTTCCCACCATCATTTAAACTGTCAGCACATCTGCTGATAGTGTTCCTGTATTTGATGTTAATTGTAAAACCACTCCTTATCTTCGGGTGTTAAATGGCACATCTCGTGGCTGTAGTCCTAATCATCAGCCATAGTTTGGAGATGAATCACGGGTCCACGGGCTTCAAAACCACAGTGTCTGGGTTTTAAACCTTCACCCCCCCCCAGTCAGAAAACTGTGAAAAGCAGCATGTATAGACTTGTCATTGCAGTTGTGTTGCTGATATAAGCTTTAGTGTTGCCAAGGCCAAATGTACAGAAGCACAGTGTGTGTGGGTATGCTTCATCACCACGTAAATAAAGAAAAAATCATATGGAGATTTATCATCATGTAATGTGGATGAGTTTCATTTGTCTTCTCAAACATTTTCTAGACCTTCAAACTTTAATGTTATGTAGTGCTAAGTGGAACACACTGAAAAAGACCAATTAAAAGGAATTATTCCTTCCTGCAAATTAGCATGTTGTCACTTAAATCAGATTAAATCAGAGCAGGAGTTGCCTGAATATTCATTCCTTATTTCTACCATATGAATAATAATGTATTTATCTGTTCAAACCAAGTCATTTTTCCAAATTTTATGTCACTTTCAGCAATGCGTGAATGCACAAAAAATGGAAGCATAAAAACATTAATTCATGGTAGGCTTGCTATTAAAATATCTGAATATTACTTTTCGCTTACAAGGGTTGAGTTTAAATTCTTGTAAGGTAATGCAAAGGTTAATGATATTCCCTCCTGTTCGAGACACTTCTCAGTTGTTTGGGTGGCTGAGGGGGCGAAACATGCAAATAGCTGTCAAATGGAAAACTCGTGCACATCTTGACACTTTATGTCTTATTATAGATGTTTTAGTCATCGCTGTCGGTGGGCACTTCACAGTGGTCGTGAACTACTCATGAGACAAGAGCTACGTACGTCACACACATGACAAAGGGAACGACTCGGCCAGTAACAAAGCTTAAACTGAACTAAAATAACTGAAGCCTCACCTTTAAGGAAAAATGTAATGTAATATGGCAGATTAAACATAAAATGGTGCAATGTCTAAAGAATTTATGTTCCTTGATAGTGACTAGCAGAGTTTACATTACAAGTCTTAAAGATAAACATTATTATCCAGTTGATAAATGGCTTAGCCAGTATTCATGGAAAAAAGTTATGGACTTCGGTATTACACGCACAGTCAGAAACTACACTGGGTCACTGTAATCGTAATAATTTGAACTCCAAAAAGGGACTACCAGGGATTACCATAAATGCAATGCAAATTGTAGCTGCTCTTATTTATGAATTTCTGTGGAGTCATTTATTAGATCGATTTTTTGGGTGCTTCTGAGGTGTCCTGCAAAGTTTGAAGGCTTCGCTAAGTTTCATCTAGTTCCACATTGACTCTGTCATGGTGGATTATGATTACACGCAGATAGATATTGTATTCACACAGAACAAGCTGAATTGGGTTTTGTCTTCGCCTGCTGTCAGATATGATTGTTGGCCTCAGCACATTCCTCACCTTTAGGTATTTCCCAGACCAACTGATTGGCTTTTTTATAGACAGAGTGCAAGTCGAAGTATGTGTAGTATGGATTTAAGACTTAGATGACAAAGAGCTTTCCTGTTTTAAGCTTGAACAGACTTGTATGGAAAATCAAATAATCCTAACCTATTTTAACTGCTGTGAAAGTTGCTCGCAACCCACAAGGCTGACTGTTTAAATCTTGTTGTCACTTGCTCTCAGGAGATCTTTCTGCACGTCGTCATCCACCAAATGATGACTAATAAATACAGTCTGTTTTAACTAATTTAGCACAACTTTAGTTTTTTGCACGCTTTCCTTATTTGATAATATATCCTTATTTTCAGCTGACTTTATTTATTCTAAGTTCAAGATCAGGGAGATGTCCATCGTTAAAGTTCACCACTGTTGAATTTCTA
>VOQK01042179.1:4939-18661 GCA_015052645.1 Benitochromis conjunctus | reverse complement strand
AAGGAGCTTGGAAAGAAAAAAGCAAAAAGCGTCTGGACTTCTTTGAGTTGCTTGAAGACGTTTCACCTCTCATCCGAGAAGCTTCTTCAGTTCTAAGGTCAAATGGTGGAGAGTCTCAGATTTAAGCCTTATGGGAGTGTCCCCCCCCAAGAAGGACAATGGCCCCCTAATGATCCTCTGCCTATTCACACGAGCCGAGGTGTGAAAACGGTTGTAGGTCACAATCAACTAGGTTTCAGGTGAAACCCATTGTGAACTGGCCTCACCCTACCATGTGAATTCCTGAGGTCAGAAGGACAATGGACCCCCTAATGATCCTCTGCCTATTCACAAGAGCTGAGTTGTGAAAACGGGTGCAGGTCACAATCAGCCAAGGTTTCGGGTGAACCAATTATGGAACTTGGCCTCACCTTATCATGTGAATTCCTGAGGTCAGAAGGTCCAGGATGTGAGTGGGCGTTAAGGCGTCTGGGAAGGGATCTCAAAACTGGATTATAGATGGCAGACAGATGGTGTCGTAAACCACCGCCTCTGTTCAAAGATGGCCATTCACAGTGGACATTTTTACTTTCCAAGCTCCTTAGACTACGATGACCTGGATGACTGAGAACCTTCACAGACATATAGATATAGAGATAGATATATAGATATATGGTTCAAATATGTAGGGAGAAAGAGACAATATAAGGGTGCAATATTTCCTCTCTGAAATGGAGTGGAGGAAAAAGTTTCCAAAGATGTGGAAAATAATTACTGACAGATTTCTACTGTTCGTTCCAGCATCTAATTCATGTTATTGACTTCTCTTCCTTCCCGTCTGTCCCCTCTGACTTTCGCTGTTGTCTGTGTGCTTTGGTCAGGCGTGCCGGTTGGCAGCGCAGCGTCGATCCTCACCTCTCCTTCCATTTGATTAAATCATAGCATTAGTACAGAGACGGGTCCCGCGGAGTCAGGTGCAGAATTATTAACCTTTGCTGTCGGAAGGACGGCTCTCTTTCTCCGCAGGCCTGCGGTGAGGCGACCGGCCAAGATGGACGCTCGCTTCACAGTGTGTGTGTGTGTGTGCGTGTGTGTGTGTGTGTGTCAGTGAGAAAGATGAAGCTAGGTGAGGTGGTCAGCTTGTTGCGAGGTCAGAGGATATTTCACTCCCCATCCTCTGAGGTCAAAGACAAAAAAAATAATTCATTTATTTTTTTCTTGAGTATTGGATTCAGTTTTATTCATCACAACAACAGTCACCTCGAGGTGCGTTATATTGTAAGGTAGACCCTACAATAAGTATTATTACAATTATTAGAATTTAATTCCTCAAACCAGAAATTCAACCTCTTCGTTCTTCCCCAGTAACACCTTTATAGGATCACACAGCAGTTTACCTTTTGCCATCATCTTCATCACCCTGCTGGCAGAGAAACCACGTATTTTTATTTCTTTAAGTCATTTATTTTTAACGAAGATGATTTTTAATACTGTTAAAAGTTTGCTGTTTATTCTCCTCTCAGCTTTTGCTGCTTAACATAGTTCAACAATATCCACTAGAAGAAAAGCTCATCACGCTGACCTCTGACACTTTGGGGTGGGGGGTGAGGCATAAAGAAGTCCCACTCTGTGGCCCTGTGCAGCTTTAGATACGATTGCAGTATTAATGTTAGCTTCACAGTGAGCGGCAGCTGCCTGATAGCATCACCATTAACCACCGCAGCCAGCGGCTTCTTCTGCTGGAGTTTAAAGACACTTCTGACAGCATTTGGAAATCGGTGCCATTAAGACCATGTATCCTGTTGTATAAACTGTTAACGGACCAATTAGCATGTATAAGCAGAATCCTCGCTGATGGACAAAATCGGCCTCCATGTAATAAATGTCTGTGTCAGTTTGTTTACATTTGTACCTTTTATCAAAACTGAAATTAAAAAAAAAAAAAGCATATCGGCATTTTGTGTAGACGCATCTGTAAATTAAATATTCTGGCTCGATTCACTGCAGTGATGCAACAAACATCAAATCTTTCCACGTTCCTGCTCACGAGCTCAGAGATGCTGTTGTCGAGTGCTCAGTGACAGCGACTGGTCGTTTTAATGTAGCGTTAGAGTTGGAGAAATGATTTTACACTCTTTTTCACTCCGGCTCCAGTATCCTGTGTTAAATGTTCACTTCGTGTTTCACTTGCATACAAAGGCTCACATTTGACTGATGTGAAAGTTTTGAATTTCCAGCTGTTTGGTTCGTGTCGCTGTTATTAATGACTTATCAGGTATTTGCAGCTTTATTTTGTCCACCTAGTTTGCTGCCATGCTGCATCCTGCTATACGAGAGCGTCCCCGTGCAGAGAATTTGCTTTAAAAGAATCGATTTAAACACAATAACTATTTTTTTACCATCAAATTAACCGTGGTACTTTTCTGACTGATTTTCCTCACTGTGAATGTACCCAGCAGCTCTGCCTCTAATATGGCTCAGCCCTGACTGGATGCAGACTTGTAATTAGCCTATTAACAGTTAACAGGCAGGTTTTTTTCCAGCAAAGGCCACATAGTAAAAACATTTAGACTGTAACTGCTGGAACAGACTGAAATAATCAGCTATGGTTTACACAGATAATTGCCTGTTACACAATAAGAAGGACAGCGTTTGTGACATTGTTTGTGACACTTTGACACATCGAGGCGCGGATGAACCGACAACCCACGCCGAAGACGAGGCTGTGGAGATCAGGTCCTTGCTGCAGGGATCCAGGTTACCAGCAACCAATTAGGTAATGAGTGAAGCTCCGAACTCTGGGCTTAACGAGACCTCGAGCATGTTCCGACAGCCTGCTGACGGGTTGGCGGGTAATGCGGAGGGCTTGGCGATAACAAGGGTGTGCCGTGTTTGTGACAATACGATTTGTGGTGTAACCTCCTGAACCCGGACTTCTTGTTTAAATGCCTCCATCATAATAAACATATAAGCATATCAAGTACAAACATATATTTTCTCATTCAAAAAATGTGCCCAAGCCACACAGTGTTACAATGCATCACACACTCACACAAACGCTGCATATATCACAGATTGTTAAATGTTCCCAGAAACTTCAGCCTCACATATTTTCACCTTTTGAAACCTTTGTGTCTTCACTGCAACATATAAATAAAGAATGAGATGGAAACAAAGTTGGACTTTACAGCAGAACTTCTACCCCCGGCAAGGCTGGGGAGGGCAAACTTTTTCATGTAGTTTGCAACATGGTGAAAAAAAATCAACATTTCATTATGAAATATGTGCAACTTGCACAGTGATTATATGTTTGTACTGTAAAGTCACACAGCAGTGAGAAGTCTGTGTACAGGCTTGTGTGTGTACTTTACTTTCTTCCTGTGTTGACAGTTTGTTCAGATGAAGGGAGGCCTGCATGCTACAGCAGACTGGGCTAATGACACTCTGGGCATTAAGGTATGTCATAATCATTTGAGTTAGTTATTAAAACAAAGTAGGCATCTTCTTTGGCCATGAAGGAGATTCAACATGTTTGCACATGTGCAGTGTTTAGTACATTTAAATCAAACTCAGGTTCATTTGTGCAGGTGTGAACGCAGTAATGGCGCTCTGGTGCGGATCAAAACAACCACACTGAGACCGTTTGGAGGAGGTGGACTCCAGATGAACTCCAGAGTGATTCATTTATGGTGGGAACATGATCTCACCCCCATATGAACCAACTGCCACGTGTACGTTACAAGAGATAAAACATTTCCCGTAGCAACTTTGTAGCTTCCTACTTACTTTCAAACCTTTTATGGCACCCAGTTATTTAAACTCCTCAGCATATACAACCCATATAACCCACACATTCTCAAAACCTATGTGTGAGCTGAGCAACTGGCAAACAGTGGCGCCTTGCACAATGATGATGCGCCATTGTAAGTTTTGTATGTCATATATGTTGTACAGCTGCTGAGAGAGCGGCCTACACACTGCATAACCGAGCATCAGTGAACTGACCAAGCTGACTTGGATGTGACAAAGCTCCCAGTGTCAGATAAAAATGGCATTTATACGTCTTTGCTTTGTGCCATAACTTGATTTACCGAAGGCTAAAATCAATACAACCTGACATTACACGTAGTGTCATGGATCATGCTGGCAGGTGAAGTAACTTGCTATGCTGGTCCTCTAGGATTTCCACTCAGATATGATTTTACTATTCAACATGTTGGCAAGGAACATAAATTCAATCAGCAACTATAACTTAGCTACGCTGCACAAACCTGGTGATATTTATAACATCAGCTGATAGATGTGCAATCTGATACCGAATCAGCTCCCAGAGTTTGGACCAATTAGCCGACCTTATCTCCATGAGACAGTACTTTGATATGTAATGGAGTAATATGTAATGGAGCTTGGAATTCCCGCCTTGTTTCTTGGCACACTGTTATTTTCTATTGAGTGCAATTCAGTCGCATGGAGCAAGAAAAGATTTAAGACAAAGTTTAAAAACCAGCTGATCACCACGTGTAAGATGTAGAGCTGAAAGCTGAAACAACAGTGAACACAGGCTGTATACTGCTCTGCTCCAACTGCTTCTCTCTCACTTCTGCCAGGTTCTTTGAAAACTAATCCAGTCTCAGCAGAGACAGATGAACAAATTTAATCTGGTATCCTGTTCCCTGTTACCCCTGGCACCGTGGATCGGGGTCATAGCGGAGGGGTGCGTGTGTGCGCTTCGCTGTAGAGGCAAACAGCACGGAAGACGACTGATGATGCTCTAAGGTGAGTGTGAGAGTAAGGAGGACTCAGGTGGTGGGCTGATGCATGATGGGAGTGACGGCAGCTCAGGTGGGACTTAATTCAGTGTCAAATGAGACGGAGCGATGGGGGAGGGGTGATATAAAGTCCTGCATCAGTACTGCAGCTGAGCCCCTCTGATACCTCTGCACATAGATCACAGTGACAGGTCAGACCGAGTCTCTGTACAGCTACCAGAGAAACAAAGACATCACACGTACAATAGAGGAAAGAGAAATACTGCATAGAAGTACACAGGTTTACTACAAACACTCGTTACTGTAAGACAGTTCTGTATTTAACTACAGACTTTTGGATTTTCCTCCACACGTGTGGGAAAGACAGCAGCTGCTCTCTGATGACTTCCAACATGGCTGCCGGAGGCAGGAGGTGTTACATCAGCTGAAAGGTTTCTATTCCTGAAACTGTGTCAAACTGACGTCGTCTCGCAAAACAAACGGCACATTCAAAACAAGCAACATTTCACATAATCCCTAATCCACTCCTTTTATTTATTGCTGCATGCGTTTGCGTGTTTTTTAGCTTCCACCTCTCAGAGGGACGATTTTAGTCCCATAGAGTGAAAAACTGTCAGTCATTGCTTTTTCCAGGCTTCTTTAAGTTGACAGAGAATGTATGGTCCATTCAAGAATGGAAATAAGGACAATATGTACAAATGCCAAAATTCAATTCCATACCCGGATTTATCCAAAGTCTTTACTGTGATTGAAGGATTAAGAGCATAATAAGGATTTCTTTTATTGCTTTAATGGTTTTGCGTCTGCTTTTGTGTTTCTGGTTGCTTATTAAAATATATCTAAGCTTCATGCCATGATTAAAATACAAAGCATAGTTGGTCCACGCTGAGGTCATTTATGTAATTGTTTGCTTTTGGTGCTGCTAAATGATTGTGGAGGTTCTTGTTAGTTTCTGAAATTCCCCAGAGTTGAATGAGGGGTCATGAGGGCTTAGCGAGCCCTCTGGATCATCAGCAAAAATCGACCACTCAGCTATTTTATTTATCTTAGGTTTGGGTGGTTATTTTACATAAATCTGGTTCATAAAGTCTTTGTATTTTAAAAACTTTTCACTACGGAAGCATCAACATTTATTTTCAAAAGGCCAAAAACAAAAGTTCACCATGTTCTTCTGTCTGTAATTCACACAGCCTGTTGTCAGGGCTCAGCACCCTGAGGTGGTTTTATATTTATGAGTCCTTTTTGCTGCTTTATGGAGATGTTTAAGCTACAGTTTTTACAGTTTGTATTGGTTTAGTCCTTTTATGTTTCTGAGTTTATTTTTCTGGTTTACTTTCTCCTGTCTATTTGGTTCCCTTCGTGTCTTCGTCTTTGTGTCCCACGCTCTTGTTTTTGTGTCTCATCTCATTTTTCTGTTCCCATGTTCCCCTTGTGTTTCATTCCACGTTTCCCCTGTCTGTCTCATGCATCCGTGTGTTCTCCCCAACCCGTTATGTCTCTTCTCCCTCTCTGTGTCCCTCTCTCCTTCTCTCTGTGTCCCTCGCGCCCCCGCCCTCTGTGTCAAACTTGGGTGTTTGTGTACTTCCTGTTTTACTTTGACAGTCTCGCATTCTGTGTCTAGTGTGTTCAGTTTTCCTTCCCGTGTCATTATGTCTATTCGTCTCAGCTGCATTCCCCATGTGTTTCCAATTCCCTCGTCACCCTTATGTGTATTTTATGTGCATTTTATGTGTATTTAGTGTTTCTCTTTGTTCTTCGTCAGATTATCTGTTTGAGTTTACTTGCCTCTGTTTATCTGCGTTTGAGTCCACACCGCAAACACCAGGTCTGCAGCCACAGACCGTGACACCTATACAGAGCACATACTGCTGGTGCAACCAATAAAAACAAATGTCACTATATTCATTTGCTCTGCAAACTGTATGCACACATGGCAGATTCAGATTTCTTCACTCTTATATATTCTAAATGGTTCATAAAGATTTTGATGTTAAGAAGTAACTTATAAAGACTTTTAACATTTCATCAGAATCCCGTTAAAAAAACCTCTAAAGACCTTTTAAAGGTTTGTGACCACAAAGTCAGACAAAGTCTGTTCAGAAAAGAAGGAAGTTAATGTATAAAGGTAAGTACTCACCAGTTATTTAAAAATTTGTCTGAAACCTGCTGCTGAGCGCTGAAAAAGATTTTCAGCATTCAAACATTTGATCACATGTACAGCACAGTCAGCATATGACAGTGGGTACCATTGCACATTGTCTGGGCTCACCTTGAAGCCCTCACATTATCTTTTAAGTTGAAAGCAATCAGCTCAAGTAGTTTAACATCCGATCCTCCTGAATGCCTCCCTGTGCAGTTGTTCTGGACATGAGCGGGAGTACAGCGGTGTGGAAAGGCAGAAGATGGACAGTTTCTTAAGTGCCTAGTCTTTACTGTGATCACATAAATACATTCAATCGACACTCATACTTACATTCTCTTTGTGTAGTTTAGTTTAAAATTGCCTATACTGCCTGAAATTCACAGGTAAAAAAATATTTTGGAAGCAGCCTTTCCTCCCAACAGCTTGCAGTTTTATTACAGTGAACAGTTGCCTTTTCATACAGCAGGCCAGGAATTTGACACAAGGACATGGTTTTTCAAGGTAAGCGAAAACATCACTTTTTAGCTTTCCGGACAGAGAGAGAGAGAGATGTCTTTCTCATGAAGGAACAGATAGCAACACAATGGTGAGATGTGCGTCTGCACTTTCTGAGCCCACAGTATCAGAAGGCCTTTCACTTCCACCTGATAAGAAAGAACCTTAGACCCGGTCTCACCCTCACACCAGGAGAAACAGTTAGTTTTTCTAATTCTGATGAAGGAACATGTCTGGGCCTTTCAGGTTTTCTGTGGATATGAGTTTCCGAAGCACTGTGCCAGTTTTCCTTTGTTGTACACTGACACTTGAGTCAGGGACTCTTACAGACACAAATACTTCCTGTTTCCTGCATTCGTCTCTCTCATCACACAGACAGTTTTTTAAGGCCTCTAAAAATGGAGCGCTGTGTGAAAACAAATCCAGACTTTTCGGATGTGAACTTGTATAACATTGTCCTTTGTGTTTTTGCTACTAATTTGTCCTGGACAAAAAATTCCATCTATCCATCTGCTTATCCTATCAGCCTCACTTTGCAAAAGTTCATAAGAACTTGGTAAATGACATGTAAACCATGTTGTGTGTTCCACTCTCCTCATGGGCAGAAATTACTGAGATGTCCTCAGGTGAACATCTAAGTAACTGCTGGCAATGACAGGAGATGCTTTACTTCCTGCTTCTGCTTCAGTGTGTCTCTGTTCCATGTTCTGTCTGTTTTATTCCTGCTTTTATTCATATTCTTGGTTTTATATTAATTCATCTTTTAGTCTTTTGTAGATATTTGGATAAAACATCCTCAAGCCGTGTTTTGTCACAAGCAAAAGTAATTTGAACCTGCACTGCTGCTTACCTGGTGAGTCATAACAGACTAAGGACCAACGTCAGCTACCGACTTCTGCCTGCCTCACCAGCCCGACATTACATGACCGTGCACCCGTCTGACTCTGCTCCACCAACATTTGAAACAAGACAACCTGCTGCTACTTGCCTCATCCTAGTAGTTCCAGCTCTCTATGAAGCTGACACAGCAGTGGAGGGTCCAACTAAAACCAACCAGCATTGGGCAAACAAACGTAACCATCTCTGCATCGATGACGTTGGCAGACTGAACTAATTCTAACTGAATCTTAGAGATGATCCCTTTCTACTTGTTCATTTTCATCCACAGCCTGGTATTGTAAATGTTCTCCAGAGAGCCTTTATAAAGTCCTGATGTGGTTTGCATTGCTTTCACCTACAGGATGGAGACCTCTGAATCAGTAAAAATAAGTACGACTCAACTATGTAGTAATCACTGTGCTGCTGTAGCTTTTATGGGGGCTCATAATATTCTGACCATCTGATTAACCTCATACTCACTCCTCCCAGCTGCTTGGCCCCTTTCCAATCTCACAAGGTTTTGTGAAGCCTGTACATGAGTTGAAAGTGAACTATAGAGTGATGTATGGAAACAAAGGGAATGTGTGTGGCAGTCTGAGTGATGGTGCAGTCATGCAGTAAATGATGTTGGTTTAAGGCATCATACCGGGGTAGATTGCCACCTCCTCAAGCCAACACACACACAGTCAAACTTAATACACAGCCGCCTCTTAATGATAATGCTCTTTAAATGGCTTTATTGATTTTAATGTAGCCTACCACACATATATTTTATGAAAGTCAATACGATAAGAGGGCCACCTCCCTAATGTAAATAGCCGGTTGGAAGTCTATTAGAATGGTTATCGATGGAGGAGTGGTAATTACCTGCTGCTGCACCATGCTCACTCGCTCTTTATCCAGCCATGTCTCAGCCTGACACTTTAAAGCCACAACGGAGCTGAATATCAGGGGGAAGCTGGTGAATATGCAATGCAAATCACTGCTCACACAGTCCATGTGCTTTTGATCAATACAGTGACTTTGGACTGCGAGTAGTTAGACTGCAGTTTCTAATGGAGCGAGGCTTCTTTCCAGGACCTGAAGGTAAGAAGAATATGTTTATGCAGTCACTTAAACTGATTTTCCTCCCATTTAATTTTTCTGTTTCACCATCACGGCTGCTGCGAATGATTCTTCTACTACGAGTATTGCTTAGAGCCAGATATTCATCCATTTAGAGCCACACATCCAGGGACCGTCTGTTTTTTCTGTGTCACAGACCCCCCCCCTTTCCTCATTTCCACTTCTCCCTGTACTTTCATGACTCCTTGCCCTTCCTGTCTTTGTTTTCCCTCTGACACTCTGATTGTCTTCACCTGTCTGAGTCGGCTTTAATTATCACCTTGTTCCCACCTGTGCCTCGTCCTCTGTTCAAAAATTAGTCCTTAAAAAAAAAAAAAAAAAAAAAAATTTTCCCTGGAAGTTCAGCCCCACTTTGCTGTTTTGGACCATCCACGGATTTTAGGTCTTTCTCTGAGTGCCGTCTCTCTCTTATGTCTCTGCTACGACTACTCCAGCTACCATTGCAACCACTACCATGGCTAAAACACCTAACATACAGAACAGAAGTTATTAGGACTAAACAGCTATTAATATGAAGCATTTCTATTCCTCATAAAGTGTTGGATGGTGGGTTTGAGGTACACCAGGTTATGACATTAGGAAGGCCAGGCTGTCAGTCGCAGCTCATGTTTAATTTGAAGGGTTACGAGTGTGTAAGAACGTATTTTAACTCAAACCAGGGCGCTTTCATCATATCAGGTTATCACTAAAAGCATATAGCCCATGTTTTATATTTGATCTATAGATAGAGGTGTGAAGTTTCTGCCTTCTTTCTTGCCTGTCTTCAAATGAGCTTTATTAATATACTAGCACTTTTTCAGTTTTCCTGTTCAAAGTGCTTAAAGAAGAGTATCTTTAATACACGTCGCTGATTTATCCGCTCTGTGGTGTTGCATTCAGACTGTATGTGTTCAGATCAGTCACTCCGCTGCTAGGAGACGTATCCCTAGACTGGGAAACCCTGGGTAAAGTTACTGAGCCACTCTCATGTGACCACTTCGCTCTCTCTCTCCCCCCCCTTTTTCATTCCTCCCCCTCTTTTTCCCTCCCTCCCGGCTCCACGACTGGGTGACGCCGCTTAATTGGCGACGACACTGAAACATGTCATGTCCTGCTCTGCAGCCTCCTCTGCATAATTAAAACAAGAGCAACACTTCATCTCCACTGCAGCGGGAGGCAGATGAGAGCGAGGGCGAGAGATACTGGCGGTGAGATTAGAGAGAGAAAGAGGGGTGAAAGAGTCTTCTGTTATTTCTCTTCTTAAAGCCTATTTTTATAGACCGGCTTTTATGTGACGGCTTTTATCCCATTATTTTTACAAATATATTATTTTTACCCTCTGTGTCTGTCCTTTTATCTTCAGCTCCCTTTTTTGCTTTTTAATTTATTTCCACTTTGATGTTTGAATTTATGTCAATGTTAAAGCGCTTTGACAACTGTCCTCATGCAGCGCGCCATAAATTACATTTAATATTAAAGGGGAGAAGGGTTGATGTATGGATGCACGCCGAACGGCCAAGCTTGAGAGGGCTCCGCGGGAAACAGAGGGGTTGTCGTGGCAACAACAGAGCTGGAGTGGACAACCTTTTCTTCTGATGCTCAAACCGAACCTGCCTCTGTCACTCCAGCTGTTACTGGAGCATTCTGTGAAAATGAAGAAGGTGAAAAATTATTTAGACACGCTGTCGAGTGACTCTTTCGACTGAGGCTGGGAAGGTACATTCAATTCGATTTCACTTACACAGAGCCGGTTCACAACAACAGTTCTCTGAAGGTGCTTTATATTTTAACCAAGCACTTGGTGCTAGTGTGGGGGAAGAAGTCTCTTTTAAGACCTCTGACAGCACCAGGCTCAGGCAGGGCTGCAGCTATCAGGTGTGACGGTAAACAGAAAAAACAGATGATTGTGAGGAGGGAAAAATGGAAGTGAAGTCACCTTGTGAAAGGTCAAAATGATGGGTCAGGGTCACCTGGTTGGCTCTAACTGTACAATGTTGTGTACAAAAGAGTTGTATCTATAAGAAATGTTTCATTTGTTGTGTTGTCCCATAAATAAGTTTAAATATAATAAAGGATGCTATTTCCAGTATGAAAGCAACAACCCCCAGGCAGCAGATACTCACATAGATGGATTACAACATGAGCAAAGTGAGCACGTTCCCAGAAGGGAGGGTCGTGATTGATTTTAACATATAGGGAATTTGGAAAATATACTATTATTATTATAAAATTGTTATTTACAATCTGGTGGTCAGCATGGAGAACACATAGATAGTCTGTGCAAGAAAGGCGAGCTTTGTGGGTCTGTCGTCATTGCAGCTCTGCCTTTGGTGCAGGGCCTGGATGCTAATGCTGCTCAGTCAGTTTGAAGGTGATAGTGGTGGAGAAGCCGTGCAAACACTACCAGACCCAGCTTAGAGGGAAGTTGGATGCATTTGATTATTAAATATATTCTGCATTTGTTATCGTTACATTGTCACAAACTTTGGACACACCTTCTCATTTAATGGTTATTTATTTTCATGACTATTTACATTGTAGATTACTCACTGAACGCATCAAAAATATAAACAAACACATGTGGAATTATGTAGTAAAAAGTGTGAAATAACTTATTTAAACATATTTTATATTTTAGACTATAAAAAGTATCCACACTTTGCTTTGATTGCTGCTTTGCACACTCGTCATTCTCTCTCTGAGCTTCATGAGGTCGTCTCCTGAAACGGTTTTCCAACAGTCTTAAAGGAGTTCCCAGAGATGCTGAGCACTTGTTGGCCCTTTTACCTTCACTCTGCGGTCCATCTCATCCCAAACAATCTCCATTGGGTTTAGGTCAGGTGACTGTGGAGGCCAGGCCATCAGGCGCAGCACTCCATCACTCTTCTTCTTGGTCAAATAGTCCTTACACAGCCTGGAGGTGTGTTTGGGGTCATTGTCCAGTTAATTAATAATAAATGATGGGATGGCATGTTGCTGCAGTATCCTGTGGTAGCCATGCTGGTTCAGTGTGCCTTGGTGTGGGTGACACCAACAGTGTCACCAGCAAAGCCCCCCCACACCCTCACACCTCCTCCTCCATGCTTCACGGTGAGAACCATGCATGTAGAGACCATCCGTTCACCTTTTCTGCGTCGCACAAAGACACGGCAGGTGGAACCAAAGATCTCAAATGTGGACTCAGACCAAAGCACAGGTTTCCACTGGTCTCATGTCCACTCCTTGTGTTTCTGGGTCCAAACAAATCTCTTCTGCTTGTTGCTTTTTCATAGTCGTGGTTTCTTAGCAGCTATTTGACCATAAAGGCCTGATTCACACAGTCTTCTCTGAACAGTTGATGTAGAGACATGTCTGCTACTGGAACTGTTGCATTTATCTGGGCTCCTGTTACGTCCCCACAAATGGGGTCATGGGGAAGGTGCGGGGAACAAATAAAACCCGGAAAAAATGAAAAGGAAGGCAAACAGGACTATGGTACATATATTAAGGCTTTATTATGAATAATCTTGACACAAAGAGACGGCACCGCCGCTTTATCAATAAACGCAAAAAGGGATAAGGTCAAACAAAGATCTACCAGTCAATAAAGATAAAAGAAAAAGCACACCTGAGGCCCACAGGCCCACCCTAATCACCAACAGCAGCACACCTTGCTGCTGCCAAGGCCCACGGACCCACGCTACTTACCCGATGCAGTTAATCTCCCCACCGCTCCCACACCACAGCAAAGACGACCACTCTATAGGCCATTACTTAGACAGCAGAGTAAAGTCACAGAAAAGCCAACCCGCACCACACAGTTCTTCTTCCCCTTTTGTAACTTCTGCCAGGTGATTGCTGACTGGGTTCAGGTGTCAGAGTGAAAGAGAGACAGAGGGGTGGAGCAAGAGAGGAGGCGGAGAGAGAGGGCAACACCACACCCACACACTCCCACAGCCTCACAGGATTTAACAGCTCTAATCTGAGGTGCTGTTAACTTGTGATTTCTGAGGTTGATGACTCAGATGAATGTATCCTCAGCAGCAGAGGTGACTCTTGGTCTTCATTTCCTGGGTGGTCCTCATGTTTCGTTGTAGTGCTTGATGGTTTTTGTGACTCCACTTGGGGACCCAGTGCAGGAGCCATACCACACAGTGATGCAGCTGGTGAGGATACTCTTCACAGTGCCTCTGTAGCAGGTGCTCCTAATGGGGGTGGAGGCTCTCCCGCTCCTCAGTCTGAGGAGGAAGTAGAGTTGCTGTTGGTCTTTACTGACCAGTGATCTGTGTTTTTTGACCAGGAGAGATCTTCTGAGATGTGCACACCCAGAAACCTGGTGCTGCTTACCCTCTCTACAGCAGCACCATTGATGGT
>VOQK01042178.1:0-15513 GCA_015052645.1 Benitochromis conjunctus | reverse complement strand
AAAAAAAAAATTAAAAGTATTTTTTTTTTTTTTTTTTTACACCTTTTATGACAAAACTTCATTAAAGATGTTGTTTTTTCACATATAACTTCCCCTTCTTCAGTGGATCCGTTTTAAAAGCAGCAAGATCACAAATACAGTGAACATGGTCGCAGTAATTTTGGTCATGCTTCTGTCTCCAACATTTCCCTAGTATGACTGTATCAAACAGCACAGTGTGTCCTCTACACTGTCCATATCTAAAGTGGCTCATGTCTGCTAGAGTATGTCTGTGTAATATATCTACAACTAAATGCAGTAAACCCTGACGATGAGTGTCCTTGTTTGAAGGTTCACATAGACAGTTGTGTCTGTTTGGGTGACTGACGGGACTAAAAGATAATAGGCACAAAAACAGAGGAGTGGAGTGGGAGGGAGAGTTTGTGCTTAAGAAGTGTGCTCGGGGATTAGACGAGATAGGGACGAGAGATTTTCTGATGAGATCTGACATTAGCCTAATATTAAATGTAAACATGCAGACCTGCACACTCAGTCCTTCTTATTGACATGGATACGGAGCACTCGGGGATAGAGTTGTGTTGCTCCTGCTCAAACCTACAGACTCTGTCTTGGTCCAAATCCAATCCTGTGTCCTCCTCTTTTCTTTCAGTTTCTGTTTACTCTAAACCCCTCAAGAAAAATGAAGAAACTTTAATGATCTCTACAGGGAAAATTGTTGTTGCAGTAGCAAAGAAAAAGCAGGACACAGTACAGTTTGTATGAATTAAACTAAAACAAACAAAAGTAAACTTTTAGAGCAAATGCATTGGTTTAGCCGACCATCCTGATCATCTTGCATTCGAGGTTGGTTGCCTCAGGTACACAAACTGTCAGAAAAGCATTGAGCTAAAACAGTTTAAGTGCACAGCAAGTAAGTGAACAGAAGAGCTGAATAAATAAATAAACAGCAGCCAGCAGTTTAATTAATGATATCCACGGTGACAGTTAGCTCGCCTGCTGATGCTCACAACGCTCTTTGTCTTGATTTCAGTGACATTTTGCAGGTGCGTCCCAACTCCCGGTTGAAAGCGGCACCTGAACTGAGGTCGTGTGTTTGTGCTGAAGATGAAGAAATGCTGTTCTGCAAAAAAAGAAGAAAAATAAAGCCCTGCATCCCTCTCAAATTATTGTACAAAGCTACAGTGCACTAGACAGTCCAGGGAGGAAAGCGTATTGTAATCTATGCGACATGAAAATGCTTTATTGTTCACACTAGCCAGGTTCGTCTCATTTGGTAGTGCCTTCAGGATGTCCTCCCGCCTCTGTCCTTTCATGAGATTAATTTTTTCAGACATTTATTGTTACTTCAAACACGATTGAGGGGCACACGAATAAAACAAACTTTTATGAAGCTCCATTATGATCTCTTCCGTGCTCATTTTTGTCCCTGCTGTGCAGCTCCGCTGTGAAGGGAAGCTGGGAGGTTTTCTCTAAACTACACAAAGCTTTGATCTCAGTTTTCGGATACTTTAGCAAACTCAAACTGCAGCCAATAAGAGAAGAACATCAAGTCAAATAGTTTTAAGGTAATACTTTTGACTTTGAGAAGAATTGGAAACGGCAGCACTGAAACATTTCTATTGTTAAAAAGACTTATTTTCAAGTGGGGCCTTCCTTTTGATGCATTTTCTCAGAAATGTTGACATAGTCACTGAACAAATGAGAGAACTGGGAGGCTCTGTAAGTGAATCTTGTCACATGAATTATTACTGTAGGTTAGTCAAGGTTGTCTGTTGTGACCTGGGCTCTTGCTCATCTGTATATCACTTTGTACTTTGTGTCTTTTATTGTGTACAGTAGAGCCACATACAAGGTGAAGCAAGGCTTGGATTGAATCAGATATCAGCATTTTTCTGAATCACTGAATATTAGTAGCTTTTTTTTACTCATTTGGGTGATATATAGTGCCACACTACAACATGGATTTATTGGAAGACGGGTTGCGCGCATGTGTTTCTGCTCAAATCAAACTCTTTCAGTGGGATTTTCAGTTCTCAGGGTGTAAATGCATTTTCATAAACAGAATATAGAAGAACATAATAACTATAAAATTAGACATCTACAATGTTTCCAGTGTCCTACATATACCTACTTAGTAGCATTGTAGATGGCTCTGGATGAGTGTTTTTCTATGAAATTAAGTAATTTTTCTAATGTTTGTCATTTATTTAAAAAGCAACATGTTATATTGGTGCAACAAAACCAACGAGACCAACAAGGCGGTCATTTTGGAGCAATTCGAGCTTAATGTACAGGGCACAATGTCGCCTAAATAAGGTCAGCATGCAAAGGGGTTCACAATGACAGTGCGAATGATATTATTTTAGTGTTTAGGAATGCTAGAAATATGAGTATTCTAGTAGTTGAGATATTCCAATCTAAATCAATAATAATCAATCTGGAGGCTTCAAAATACTGAGACCGAATAGATCCAGTGGTAGCTAATTTGCTGACGTTTAGCAGGTCTAATATTAAACATAGTTACTATCTAGGTTTACCTTTTTTTTTTAATCATCTAATTTTTTACTGTTATTTTTTTTTATAAACAAGTGGTAGCATAGCATAGCATAGTTTATTTATATAGCACTTTAAAAACAACACATGGCTGACCAAAGTGCTGAACCACAGAAATATAAGAGGAACAATAAGAATAATAAATACGATAAATAAATAACAATAATAATAACAATAAAATATAAGTAAAAGTGTCAGTTACCCACTGAGTCAAAGGCCAGTGAATAAAAATACGTTTTTAATCTGGGTTTAAAAACCAGCACTGATGTAAAACGTAGTGTGTTGTAGTGCACAAGCCTGAAAGCACTGATGGTCTGCAAAAAGAGCACGGGAGTAGCAATCGAATGAAAAGATAAATCCTAGCGGTGATTGTGGTGATAACACTTGTTACCAGCCATAATGAGTTCAGAGTCACCACTGTCTGGCTCAGATGAAGATTTATACAGTAACGAAGAGGTCCAGCTGTCTTCCAAAGCTCATAGTCTGGCAATAAAGGCAGATCTGCTGGAGATGCTGGGAGCTTAAAGGGGGACAGCCATGATAAAGAATTCCTGTGATGCTGATGCAGACCGCAGCAAACATTCGGGGTAATTTCACATTGTGGAGCAAAGTGACTCTTTGGACCGTTAAATGAGGTACAATGACCATACTTGCACTCGGCACCTACTGTTTTGATGATTGGACAACTAATGCCTAACTCTGCTTTCACATTGTGAACCATTTAAGTAATGTGTCAATCTCGTCCGCCCAGCTGTGGGTGGTAGGGCATGCATGATTGCATCCATGTTGGAGTCTGTAGATACACAGGAGAATCACACACTTTTTATTGCTTTGGTATTTCTTTTCATGGCAGTTTTTTTTAATGAGTTGACCAAACTGTGGATTCTGGTCAGATTAATGTAGATTTGCCGCCAACCAGTCAAGTTTCCATTTACATCCTAGAGATGGGTAATGACTGATGCTAAAATTTCATGGATGGACAACTAATGTAAGTGCCATTAAGTCCAGTATCCAAGAAAATGCGTGTAGACAGTCTACAAGAGTTTTTGGATTTAATAATGGCTAAAAATGTAATGTTTAACCACCACTGTTATGTTCAATGTCGACCTTTTAGATATAAAATCATTTCATCATAGTTCTCCTGTTAGACATTTGTGTGCAGCTTTGTTGTCATGTATTAATTCTTAAAAATATGCCAAAGATTTTTATTTTTTATTTTTTTACTTTACATTGACCTTCAAGCACCAAATTCCAATCAGTTCCTAGGTTTATGCCAGATGCAATGAAGTTCCTGAGGTAAAGCATTTGGAAGAAAAACGAGAATGTAAGAGTATCAGTGACCTTGACCCTTCATCACCAAATTCAAGTAAGTTCATCCATAAGTCCAAGTTTTACCATGTGTAAAGACATTGACATTTGTTATGCAATGGATAGTTTAAATGGAAGGTTATTATTCTCTTTCTTTTTTTAACATATAGACAGGAGAGGACACCTCACATAATTAGGAGGTGTGTTTAGGAAACCAGTTTGAGATGCTTTGAGCTTTGTGACATGATGCATTATCTTGTTGGAAGTAACCATCAGTAGATGAGTACGCTGTTATCAAAAGGCGATAGACATAGTCAGCAGAAATACTCAGGTAGGCTGTGGGGTTTAAATGATTCTCAGTTGGTAGTAAGTAGCCCAAAGTGTGCCAAGAAATCTCCTGACACCATTATACCATATCAGAGTGTGATTCTTTGTAAACTCTAGAGATGTTTGTGTGGGAAAATCCAAGCAGATGAGCAGCTTCTGAAATACTCCCACCCTGGCCTTTGTGGCACCCAAACCACGCCACATTCAAAGCCACTCAAATCATATTTTTCCCCCCCTCATTCTGATGCTCAGTTTGAACTTCAGCAGGCTGTCTTGACCATGTCATTAACAGTTAATAGTTGAGGAGGTGTACCTAATGAAATGGCTGGGTATGATGAAGCATATTGAATTGATGATAGGATGGTCATTTGTCAGTCTTTTTCAGTTCTCACCTGAGTGTGAAGAATGATCCACAGTAGTTTTGACAAAATATTCGTCCCTGAATAACTAAAAAAAAAAAATTTAATAAAACATGTCAGGAAGCTCTGCCGAGTTTACGGAGGAGCCAGTGAGGTGTTTGCTGGTTGGTCACTAGTTAAACTAATAGCAAATGGTTGAAACTCATTTTTTTCCAGGCAGTCTTCCTGCTGGTATCTGCAAATCAAATTGTAGAAACAAAGTTTAGTCTCAGCTGAACTTCTTCCCATTCACATTGAGGATCAGACTCATAGGCTGCTGTGTCTGATGCTATGCAGCTATTACTCAAGGAAACAATGAAGTGTGAGCAAATTTGCATTATTCAATAATATTTTGATCATCTGAAGGTAAACCCGGGAGCCACACCACTAGCCAAGTGAAGTAAGTGGTAATAAATAATGCACATTTTAAATAAATAGCTTCCTATGGAGGCTGCTAGAAGGCAGAAGGTAAGCCACACTTTGAGGAAAGATGGATTTAGACAAATCTAAAGGGACTGTCGTTGCACAAAATGTCAAGCATAATGACTTTTTAAAACCATAAAAATGCTTCGTTTTACCTCTGACACTGACAGTTTTCACTAGCAGATGTTGATAATGGTATAAATTAAACTTGTAAAGGTAGAACTTTCCATTACAGCCAACAATAGGAACCAAATAAAACAACCTTTAATTTGTTTTTCGGACAATAGAGCCTTTTTCTGAGGGGATGAAATGTCAAATGTTAGGCACTAAGATAAGCGAAAGGAGAGGGCTTTTTGTTCTGCTGCCCACCGAAGTGCATAACAACCAGTCTTTTTCAGCCTTTTCTGTACAGCTGCAAAACATAGGTGGCATGCAGAGGAGTTTCATGTGTTGCTTTAAAGTGATTGCAATGATGGTGCCACAAATAGTAATGCGCATCCAAAACTTTGATTATTCCACTGTTTTCATCCTCTTTCTCTGATTTCTGTCCTTTTTTGTTGCATTAATTTGCACCACCAGGGGTAGCAAACACTAGGGTGGTCACTTTTGCATAAACAGCTATTGTTCCTTTGCTTATTAACAAGACAAGCGACTTCATGATCACCAACTTTCAATTCTATGGAAGCAGATTATTTTGTGGAGTCTGGGTTCTTTCTCAAATAAAATACCACAGTAGCACTTTATGAGTCTCGCCTCAGTTGTATGAATTTCTCTGTCTGGACCAGCAGGGCGACTTCTTTAAAGCGGAAAGCAATTAAACACACAGGCTGAACCAATTCACTGTGGCTTTGCTGAAGTGTAGCAGTAGCAGAAGGAGGAGAGACACCAAAGCACCACCATGTCATCTCTTCTCCACAGCGAGAAAGGAACTACATTAGTAGCAGAACAAATACAGAGTGGAGAAAAGGACTGGGCTGCTGGGAAAACAAGTTTTCACATTCATCTGGCAGCAGAGAAGTATGGAGAAAAAGAAGAAGACAAAGGGCAGAAAACAGGGGATAACAGATGGAGGTACAATATCTGGTTTGGAACTGGGCCCACTTTTCCCGTGAGGATTGAAGGTGACATTTTGCTTGGTGCCCCTTCCACGGGCATCAAGTAAACTGTTCTGCAAGGCAGGCCAGTTGAAAGTGCATATCTACAGTACAATGCCAACTTTATTATGGTGCAGTGTGGTGAGCCCAACAACATCCTTTACCCTGTTTGTCTGGAGTGCTGCCATGCACAGTTATAAACGCCTCTGCAGCAGATCAAAGCGATTGCATTTTTTCCCAAACTTAAATCTAGGCCAGTTGAAACCCACTAATGTTGTATCAGACACTATGGCACTGGAGGCACACGCTATGATATTAGGGAATCGTGGACCAAATGAGTACAGACTCATTTTTTGTTATTCATATAGGGAATTGTGTTCAGGTGTAAACCAAATCTCTAATATCTATCCTGTCATGGTTAAAGGCTTTGAGGATTTGAGGGGACACATGGATGGCACATGAGGGGACAACTTGGCTCATTCATACAAGCACTTTTTTTCTCTGTTTTTTCTATGTAAGTGTTTTCTATCTAACATTCAAACACATTTATACTCCGATTCGTTCAAACCACCAACCTTCCCATTATAAATGATCTGCTCTACCTCCTGAGCTACAGCCACCCCGAATTAAACATAAACTTGAAGGGGATGGTGAATTTTGATGTATCAGTTTGTAATTTGTCTTCACTAGGGACACATTTCTCCCCCTTGTGTTAAAGACTGTAACTTTCAGGTGACGGTGCTTGAACATTCACACTGTGCTGACATCCTAAATTATTTTTCTGACGGCTCTAAAAATGCCACATGCGTGCTACTGTGAGCTAGCTCAGGCGTAAGCCGGTAAACAAAGTGAGGAGAAAATGATCAAGCTCAGGGATCAAACATTTAAATTCTTTTGAACACTGTGGATGTTAGGGGAATATAGTGAATTAAAAGTGCACAGGTAGCATCCCCGCTTTAACACTGTGTAAAAAAACCCATTACCATGTTACAACACAGCCCAGCATTTTCAAGGTGAGAGTCTTTGATTGTGCAGCGTGAATACAATTCATGTCGCGTGGTGAGGCGTGTAAAAGCAACACGAGCTCTGTATTATTCACGATCACAGATTTAATATTGCATGGTGTTTAACTTTACAGTCGCTGCATATTTCAAAACAGTAACGGAGAAAGTGAGGGAGCTGCGTGTGAGAGCACTTGGCAGTTGCCGGTTTAAGCCCCAGGAAGTATTGGGGAAAAAGGGGAAGGTCTCTCTCTCGCAACAATTACTCCTAAGAACCTGGTAACAGCACCGTGCTTCTGTGTAGGTGATAGATTGAGCGTCCACGCTCCTGTGAGTGCCCAGATGGTTGTTTGCCAGTGATGCAGTTTTTAGCTTTAACCTTCAATCCTTCATCGCACACATCCGCGTACAGTAAACCCACAACACGCACATATGCACGCTCCCCGTTGGGTCTTTCAGTTCTCCTCAGTGGTGCAGCCCAACACTGAGGCATCATGTTCAGGCATGACTCTCTTCTCATTAACCCTCCCATCTGGTTACAAGTTGCGGCGGTGTTTAAATGGAGGCATGCTTTACAAGCTCAGTCACTCAATCACCACTTCCTCCTCAGTCTCTCTCCCCTCATTCATGGCGTTTTCTTGCTTTCTCTCTCCTGTGGTGTGACATCACAGTTGCTTGTTCTCACCCTCTAATCTCCGAGCTTTTCTCATCTCAAAGGTACAGACAGATTATTCAAGGTCATTGTTAATCTGACCACGGTTCAGTCCCCTGGTACACTGCTGACATTGTCACTGGCATAAGTAAATAAAGGTAAATGCAAGGTTGGTGTTGTTATCCCTCCATCTCTCCATGTAGTGCCAGCAGTTGTTAAATTTATTTTTTTTTCTTTTTAATTCCCATCAGCCTCAGCAGTAAGACAGTTGTCCATTAGCAGTGTGTAACGGTCGCAAGGTAATGTGAAGGGGACCAGATAGGAAAAAACAACCACACAGGCCTCCAGTCGTTTTTCAGAGCTCTGATTATATTTCTTTTACAAGTACAGAGGTTTAACATTTTCACCAGCTACACATCTAAAGATGAACCAACCCAGCCCCCCAATAACCCCTCCTTAAATAGGCGCCGGTCATGCCACCACCAATAAAATGTAAAAGATTTCCCCCGACACAGTCCAGCTACCAATAAACATATACAGTGAAATACTGCAGTTTTTTTTTTTTAACACACCTCACATATATCTGACTACAAACAAACCCCCAGTTAAATAATATACGAACTAACTAAATCAAATCAAACTGAAATGTATTTAAAGTGGACTGTGGAAAGTCAGGATGCTGTTCTGTGGACTCTCGAAGAGCGAGACCATCCGGCTTGCTGTCAGTTGAAAAGCCTGCATCTCTGATAGTATGTGGATGTATTAGCGCCTATGGAACTGGCAGCTTGCCTATCTGGACCTATTACAACAGCATGGCTTCGTTGTAGAAGGGTCCAGGTTCTGAACTGGCCTGCCTGCCGTCCAGACCTCTCACGGTTGAGCAGCTAGAATCCTCTATCAGACTAGAATTGGACAACATCAGCTCCCAGACGTCTACAGACTGTTGTTAAAAGAAGGGGGGATTCTACACAGTGGTAAACATGGCTATATCCCAGCTTTTCAGAACTGCGTTGCTGTTGAATGAAATTCAAAATATCCTAGTTTAATAATCCTGTGTTGTTATTTAAATAGTATATTTTCTCAGTTGAAACATTTGATATGTTTTCTATGTTCTGCTCTGCAAAAGAAAGTATATAAAATAAAGTTTTTAACTTTTCTAGAATTGGGGCACTATGTTTAAGCAAAGGCTCACATAGTTGCTAGGTGGTCTACAGACTTGTGCAGTACACGTAGATGTCAGTTTTCATGCATAAAACCTACACATGCAAAGAAGCACTGAAGGTAAAGTGTGGTAGTTAAAGGTGCCATCTAGGGCTGGATGTGAGTGAATAAGCTGTCAGTTTGATATACATGGAGACACTGCAGGTGCTGGGTTACAGAGAAAACAGTGGGCGCAAGTGTTCTGACATGTAGCAGATGCTGCGGCTGCGTGTTGCCCTTTATGCTTGTAGAGGTTTGACTGCCTTGGTCAGTAAATGACTTGGATCAATGATGATGGATTTAAATAAATTTGGGTTTGGTGAAGCTAATGACCTTCTCGTCAGCTTCACCTGTATTGGGTGGTCTCAATGGTGATTGATAATTTTCCCATGTGTATTCCGGCATATTTCCCAAGTCCCAGTACATCAAATACTCTCCTCTATTTAGTACATGAGGACTTAGAAAGATATAGACCAAAAACAAATGCCCATTACAGAGGACATAGATGAATAGGCTGGTTCTCAGGAGGATGGATGGATGGATATGAACAACACCTGTTATGCTTCTTATTTTCTGTCTGATGTTTACTGATTCAGATACTCATATTAAACATGGCCAAAGTTACAAATATTGAGGTCAGAGTGTTTTTTGGTTTTGCCTTTTTGTACTCTTTCTCTTGCTCAGAGTCTTTCACTCTTCATGATGTCAGTGACAGCAGATATCCCAAACATGGCCATCTCAGGCACACAGTACTGGGTATGAGTACAGCGACCCTTCCCACCTGCTGTTCAAACCTTCTGTTTAGGAGGGACATCCAATCAGATGAAGGCTGGCTTAAAGAAAGTAAAGGAACAACAAGCTAATTCTGATTTTTTTTCTGACAGTGGATGAACTGACAACAAAGGCCACCAATTGCGCTACTCGCGTAAAGTGCAGGAATAAAAATATCGAGCTAAAAAGTGGCATAATAGGTACCCAAGAGTGATGGTGATATAGCTTCTTAGTGCTAATTTGCGTCTAACATTTTGAGCGAAGATGCTTTTTGTATTTCCTGCATTTTCCTTCCATTTATGGACTCATCTAAGCTCACATCTAATCTCTCATACATTATCACAGGCATTTAGGCTGTATGTTGTATGTGTGCCAGTGTGTGTGTGTGAAAGAGAGAGAGGGAGAGAGTTGCTGGCAAGCCTGAAGGTCATTGCTGCTTGATGTCTTTTGACCTTAGTGTTCACCACCACTGAAGGGTGAAAGCATCTCATTACTCCATTAATCGCTTTTGTGCACGTTCACCTTTAAAAATGTCTTTAGTTTTGTTTTCTTGCATTAGTAAGTGTGCACAGATGTGTCGTTTCTGCAGCACTACTCACTGAGATATTTAATATTTCTCTGCTTTAGTCTTTTTTTTGGATCATTGTCCAAAGTCAGTTCTCTCGCAGAGGCACATTTGAACATTTGATACCAGTTCTGACAGTTTGTTTGACATAAGCTAATACAAAAATAACAAATGTGAAAAGAATAGATCGCATTGTGTACTACAAGCATGCATTTAATGGGCTGCAGTGTGAGTCTTCTGGGCCATTATTGTTGCCACTGAATGATGACCTTGTTACTAGAATGTATTGGATTTCTCATTTTATTGCATAGCTTGTTATTAGCTCTGAGTCCATAGGAACCCTCTGGAGATTTATCATCAGCGGCATATACAGAATTTACAGAGGCGCCCTGCATTTTCTCCGCTACCCCCCCCTGCTTCGATAAAACACAGCAGAGAAGCAGAAGCTCCTCCTGGCATTCCCTGGCAATCCAAACTGACGCTTACCTTTAAGTTGTAAATAACTGGCTGCCCTCCTACTCCCCCCCTCTCCCACGCCTTTGCTGGATAACTCTGCAAGTATATTGTGTGCTTTTTGATATTTTCTGCATGTCTGAGCTGCTTTCAGCGCTTTCTAAAAATAGGACAAATCTCTACAGTGGTTAGTGCAAGGTAGCGGCAGGACAAATTGTGTCAGCTGTGCGCCAGCAGTGGTGGGACCAGATCGCAGAGCAATGTACATGAAATGGGTTTTTTTCTCCTAATATATTTTTTAGACAATTTCCCAAATAATCCTCATAAAAACACTGTCAGCTTTCTAAATATTAAGCACGCTTGTGCAATAATTAAGTCAAACAGCCCTGCAATAAATCTGACCTTTGTTAAGTTTTCAAAGTTCACTCGTTGGTGACAATCTGTCAGATCAGTTCATTTCTTTGGTAATTCTCCGAGGCTGAAGTTAGCGATGCTCTTGTATTGAAAGGTTATATTCTGACCCTTTTAGAGCTGCAGGGGATCTGTGTTAATAATAAAGTGGTATATTTTTAAAGGTGCATTAATTAATTTTAATTATTTTGACTGCTTAGGGGCAGCAGAGCAGGATGGAAACCCAACATTTGACATTTTATCACCTTTTAAAGTCGTTGAATGCGTTACATAACAGCTGCCTTCTTTCACATCCAGGAGACTAGAGAGAAACATTTCTCACTGCTTTATGAAAGTACACTTTATTTCCACAAGTCTTCACTCACCCATCCAGATTCAGATTAAATTCAGGTATTCCAATCACTTCCATGGCCGCAGGTGTATAAAATCAAGCACCTAGGAATACAGACTGCTTCTACAAATGTTTGTGAAAGAAGGAGGCGCTCTAAGGAGCTCAGTGATAGGATGCTACCTGTGCAGCACCTCCAGTAATGAAATTTTCGGAGACTCCAGGCCTTCTTGTCCAGCCTCCCAAATGTGGTTCTGGAAAAATGGTCAAAAATTTGAATAAACACACTCATAGAGTTTGTGGAAAGCCTTCCCAGAAGAGTTGAAGCTGTTATTGCTGCAAAGGGTGGGTCGGCATCATATTAAACACCATTAATTAAGGAAGGGTTGTCATTCAAGTTAAAATATGTGTGTGAAGAAAGATGAATGAATGAAGTTCTAGTTCAGCATCCATAAACTGCTCAGAAAGATCCCTGGCTTTGTCAACATGCACTTAAGCTGAGCATGCAAGTTGCTGATTCATGCACCACTATCTCAGTATTGGACACTAAGAGATAAGAAGAGTAGGTCTGGAAGCTTGAAGTGGTAAGTGAGCTGCTAGTCACAAGTTTGTCAACCAGGAGAGCACAGTTAAAGTCCTGTTTTGGTTTCTGTGGTCTTTTCCCATGACAACTTTACTAGGAGAAAAACATTTAGCATAAAGTTTAGATTTTTGGGGACGTGGCATTTTTAAATATATTATTTGAGTGCAATGAGCTCAAAGGGCTAACTGAAAGTTGGTGATGGCTTTCTGAAATGTCAGCACTCCAAATCTTAAAATAAAGACAAAAACATCCTTGCAGATGTGAACAAAATCTCTCCAGGGACTGTACAATGCATCTAGAGAGCCCGTAACATTCTGTCCATTTATGTTTTCACTGCTTTACCACTGCAGTGGCCTTAAATTAAAAAGAGCTTTTAAATAAATAAAATTCAATCACGACAAACAAAAGAGTTTCACCTCCTCTGGGATAAGAATGTACTGGTCCTGTCATCCCGATGGTGGGACAAAAGGTGGAGGTCATGAACTATGAAAAGGGGAGGACATTTCAGTGCTATCCCGAATTAGTTCTTCAGGCATGTTTTCACAAAAGCAAAGTTTTAATCAACGGAGAAAAAAATCCCAAAACATCTTTAGTTTCTGGGCGTCCTTGAGATCCGCCTCATCACAACAGGCTAGAAGGAAGGACGTCGCATTATTTCGTGATGAAAATCCCACTCATCGCTATGATTCTTCACAAAAAGGAGCCACCTGTGGATCCACATGAGTAAGATTATCATGAATGGAAGTGTAATGCATGATGTAATTGAAATATAGAGAGTGAGGAGGAAGGTTGAATCATGTAGGGAGGAGGAGTGTATAGCTGCAGTGGTGGAAGGAGGCAACGAGTGCATCTTGATCCTAGGCTGTTGTGGCTACTGCGATATCACTCTACTTCCTGCCCTCTTCTTATATCCTGTCCTCTCACTGCCCTGAACCTTGTAATCCTCTTGTCTCTCCTTTTCCTGACTCATAGCTTTGATTTGCCTCTCCTCGCATACACACACACACGCACACAGTGAGTCATGAATATTCATTTGTTTGTCCAAATCCTGTTCTCGCACTGTTTACTTTGATGCTCCGGAGACAGCGCTCGAGGAAGCCCCAGTATTTGGATGTGTGTGCGTGCACGTGTACGCATGCGTGTTCCCAGTGAGTCCCAAGCATCTCTGAGGATGAGCGGATCTGACAGCATCAGCCAGAAAAGAACCGCTGTCCTCAGACCGAGACTCTCCGTGCTCTGCGAGTGTATATGTGCACCCGTGCATGTGCGGGCACAGTTGTCTTCCTGTGTTTATGTGTGTATGAGTGTGGGTGGACACGCCGTCTCAGAAATCAGTGAAGCAGTGTGCTTCCTCTTTTTGAATGCCCTTTCCCATGATGTCTCAGTGTGTGTGTGCGCACATGTGTGCACTTCTGTGACCTAAAACAGATCCTGTTAGCGATAATATTCCTCTGTGGGTAGCCAGTCGGCGCCCATGGCGCAGCTCTGAGCTGGGCCCTGGGCTCACAGCAAACCAGCAGCCACCTGACTAAGCTCAGCAGAGGGAGGCCTCGTGGTGCAGCTCTGCCCCCAGGCCCATGCAGTGCTTTCTGTCCATCCAGTGAGTCATAAACTATTAGCTAACATGCTAACTCGGTCTCACAATCATGGCTCAAGTTCACATTATACTTGCACTTTAAACCCCACACACAGACATTTTCTTACCACTGTGTGGTATTATATGAAATGTTTAATATTACTACATTATAGGGGATAAAATAAGTATCATATAAAAGAATCTCCAGTCCAAATTGGCAGCAGAAATATTACATAGAAGCAGACAGTCCCTGCTGCTAATGCACATGGTCATACATTAACAGGCTGCCACAGTTATTCACACGTGTACACAAAAACACACACACACGTACCACATGGTGTCGTTTGTTGTGTCTAGCTCTGTTTGAGAAGTGTTCGGTATCACACTCAGCTACTTTTCCTCTTTGATGACACTGTCAGCACATATGGTGACATTTCTGCATGTGCAGGTGTTCATCTGCGGCATAACCCGTGCTGCATTCAAGGGTTGTGGCAAATGTTGAACACTGAAAGATTTTTTGTGTCCATTTGCTGGTTAATGACCTGGCTGTTGCTATACGGCGAAATGATTCTGGGTTTTTGAACATTGCGAGAATTCCTTTATGGTGTTCCCATGTTCTTCCCGTGCTTGCGTGGACGTCCAAGCATGCTGATTCACTTCCTGGTTAAATAAAAGTGTCTATTATCAGTTTGCTTTCAGACGGTCCTCTTGCTCTTATTCTGAAAATTCAGTCACTGCTAATCAGGTAGCCAAGGCCGTTCCCCTAACGTTTTCCTACTTCTCTCCTTGACATCATTCAGCCATTCATAGACAGGATCTTTGTGAGGTGGAGGGAGTGGAGAGCCACTCTATCCAGATCCTGGTGGAAAACTGGTTCATGCTTCTGTCTAAGGTTGTGGTGGAGTTCATCTGCAGGATGAAAGACTCACTGGAGAAGCAGCTGATTATGTTGCTTATAGTGTTTTGCTAAAATTTTGTAGGATTAGGATCCAAAATGCAACACACAGGAAGCAGACTGAATTAAAAAAGTAGGCTTATTAGGGTGACGCACAGAATTCATACCATAAAGAACACAATCCAGATGAACTTTGGGAAAAGACAAAGGTGAGGCAGCACTATTTATACACACACAGGGTAATTGGGTAAGTGAACAGATGTGGGAAGAAACGGAGCACAGGTGAAAGCAATCAGGGAAAATGACAAACAGGAAGTAACACTAGAGACAAGTCATGAGAGACGCACACAAATAAACAGCAGCTTTATATAAGGAGTATTGGGGAAGGCTGGGCAAGTAACACAAAATAACAAATCACAGATTGTGAAATGTTTTTTTTTATTTCCACCGAAGTACTAGAAACTTATAATAATTAAAGCAAAAGTCCATGTACCTCCTTTCCCAGTGCACACATGCAGACATATGAGCATGCACAACACTCTCTCTACCACCACCATAATCTGGATCTGTGGGAATCTGGTGTAAGCTTGCTTTACTTTTACATTAGTGACACAGAAGCACTAAAGTAAATGTGTAAAGTAAAAAGATAAATGTGTTTGGAACATACTGAGCACATGAATAGTCATATTACTGTCATGGTCCTGGGTCGTCTGACCCAGCGTTTTCAGTTATTGTTGTTTTCTGTTCTGTTTCGGGTCCCCTTGCCCTTATGTTTCTCTGTGTTCCCCTTGTTTTGTGTTCAGTTATCCCCACCGTTGTTTTCTATATTTTTGCTGTCTGTGTTTTGGTTTTATTGTGCTCCATGGTTTATGTTCTGATTTTCTAATGTGCAGTCTTGATTATTATTTTCCCATGTTTTGATTAGGTTTTGTGTTCTGTCTCTGTGTTGCTCTCCCCTGCCTGTGTTCCCTCTGT